>CM033649.1:39818670-40107889 GCA_019512145.1 Engystomops pustulosus
GCCCACAAGCCCACAGGCCCGCCACACCACAGCGCCCTCCCGCCCTCCCCCCCCTACACCCACCAGCCCCCACAGCCCGCCACCGCCCCATACATCCCCCGCCCCCACCCCGCGAAAATCCATGCCCCATATATATCACCGCCCCCAGCCCCCCCCCATATAAAATGATTCTGGGCCCCAAATATATACAGCCCCATCCCCTTTATAAACTATTCCTGGCCCCATATAATTATACAGCACCCCCACCATATAAAACCATTCTGGCCCCATAAAATATATACAGCACCTCCCCCCCCAGTATAAAACCATTCTGGCCCCATATAATAATATACAGGACCCCCCCCCCCCCACAAAACACGTCACATTAAACAAACAATTCTGGCCCCATATAATATATACAACCCACCCCAGTTTAAAATTTCTGGCCCTATATAATATATACAGCACTCCCCCCCCCAGTATAAAACTATTGAACTATTCTGGCCCCATTATAATATACAGCACCCCCCCACACACACACACACACACTACAGTTTAAAATGAAACATTCTGGCCCCATATAATATTAAAACACCACCAGTTTAATATTCTGGCCCTTAATATATACAGCACCCCCCAGATAAACTATTCTGGTCACATATAATATTTACAGCCCCCCCCCCCAGTATAAAAACAATTCGGCACCTATATATATCAGCACCCCCCATATAAAACGATATGCCCCATATAATATAACAGTACCACCACCCCCCCCTCGTATAAAACAATTATGGCCCCATAAAATATACAAGCACCCACCCCAACACACACAGTAATAAAACGATGATTTCTGGCCCATATAATATATACAACACCACCCCGTTTAAAATGATTCTGGCCCATAATAATATATCCACACTCCCCCCTAGTAAATATCTGGCACATATAATATACAAACCACCCCCCCCCCCCCCCGTATAAAACAATTCTGGCACATAATATATATACGACACCCCCCCCCCACACACCCCACACACACACTATAAAAAACGAAACGATTCTGGCCCATATAATATATACAACACCCCCCCAGTATAATGATTATGGCCCCATATAATAATACAGCATCCCCCCAGTATAAAACGATTCTGGCCACTAATAAATAATATAAATATATAGAGAAAACCTTCCCATCCCCTGCCTGTGCCGCTGCATAGAACGGAGCGACCTCACAGCCAGATAGGTGTTTGTACTGCTCCACATATAAATAGCGCTGTGCTTAAAAGAGACGGCGCTATTTATTTACCTGGTGGGCGATACGGTGTCAACGGGCGCCCGAATCGGCCAAATTGAGCAAATTTTCATCTCGCCTCATGCAGATGCAGCTTCTGAGCTCAGCTGCTGTTCTAATAAGACCCCGTCCAGCTCTGATTAGCACCACATTAACAGGTGGTAGTTTTCCTCTGTAAAAGAGGCTCTTATAGATGCCTCAATTACAGAGAAAACTTGTAAGACTAAAATAATAAGCAAAATTAAAAAAAAATAAGTGAAAATGTCCCCAGGGGTCTTCTCTCAACCTCATGGGGGACATATTAGTAAAAACACATACACACAAATAATATTAAGGTATTTAATGGGCCAGCACACCACTAATTGGTGCAGGCAGTTTCCAGGAATTGTTATAAAAGCCAGCCTCTTCCTGCATCCCCTGCCGGATCTTTGTGCTTCATGCCTCTGAGAAAGCTTGTTTGGTTGCCTTGTGCCTGTCTGCTGATTTCCCGTTGTGACCTCGGTTCCGTTACCGACTTTTACTCCGTGCTGCCTGACGTGACCTCCTGCTTTGTTCCTTACGTTGATCCCGTACTGCCTGTCTCAACCTCATTCCTGTCCCCGACCACGATTCTGACGACTTTGTACCATGCCATGGCCACCACCGTGGGCAAAGTCGGCTTACATCATCGCTCGTGGTGGTCCAGAGGTTCCACTACCTCAATTCCTGACACTTTTATTACATTTAAAAAAAGTTATGGCCCTTAAAGGGGTATTCCCATCTGGGTATTTACATTTAATTTAATTCATTTACCATGTGTAAACATTTCTTCAATTGGATGTTATTAAAGGAAACCTACCTCTTCCGATGGTGCTTATAAGCCGGCGCTTATTTTCGTTATTAAACCGATGTAAAGCGTTTAAATGCTTTATTAATCTTAATATACAAGTAGCGAACCAACACGGTGGTCCGCACTCGCGCACCGTCGCGCACCACTTCCCATTCAGGACCACGCACGGTCATGCTCATAATGCTGTAGCGTGTACCACGTGCAGTGCAGCTACTTGGTATATAAGATTATAAGCTTTAAATGCTTTACGCGTTTACAACATAATGAAATAAGCGCCGACCCAGCTTACCCTGAAAAATAATGTTCCGTGTGGAAGATAATTTCTCATAATGTAGTCATCTGTCCCTTAGAAACGAGATGGCTTCCTCGGATCGGACCCCCCGCACTCTGGCAGCGGTGGCAGAGATGCTGTATGAGTCCTGCCTGACCACCTGGATTCAGCGATCATTACCACAGGACGGCTTGTAAGTAAACTCCCGAACATTTCATATACAAAAACCTTTTGTTTTTTTGTGGCAATCCCTCCCAGAGGAGGCCGTATCAGGAAGCTATCTCGTTTCAAAGGGACAACATGGCACATTTATGAGAAATTATCTTCACACAGGAACATTTTTTTAAATAACATCCAATTGAAGAAATGTTTACGTACGCAAATGAATTAAATTAAATGTAATGCCCAGATGGGAATAGCCCTCTAAACCAGCGCGTATGGAAATCCCTAACATGCCCGTCACTAGAGCCTTTTGAGGCTGCGCGTCACAAGTTTTCCCCTGTAACTGAGGGCTTCTATAAGAGGAGGAGAAAGGGTAATGAACCACATCTCCCTAGTGTCTCCCTGCACCACCCGAGACCGGGTCCTGCTCCGCGGCTGGTGAGCAGTTGCAGTAAAAACCAATTGTGTGCTTCAGACTCCGGACCTGTGCCCACTGACGTGTAATGTCAACGGGCGGTCCGAGAAGAGTTAATATTTTTGTAGCACACATCTTTTGCTGTGATTACGCTGGCAAGTTGCTTGGATATGTCTCTCTCATCTTGCACATGTAGAGAGAATGCTTTTCATTCTTCCTTGGCAACAAGCTGGAGCTCAGTAAGGTTGGATGGAGACGTTTGCATAAGAAGTTTCCGCTCTTTATACTAATTCGTCTATTGGATTCAGGTCTGGGCTTTGACTTGGCCTTATAAACCCTGGATATGTTTATTTGTGAAATTGTGTAGATTTTCTTTATGTTTAGGATCATTATCTTGTGGAAGATTAATCTCCGTCCTCCCCTCGTTCTGAGGTCTTTTGCAGACTCTAGACTCTAGTGGCTACATCCTCTTCCCACAATTTTAACCACTTCTCTCCCTGGTTGAAGAAAGCAGACCCAACCAGATGCGTGCCACAACCATGTTTAAAGCCTTGGGGTTATCCTATCAGTTTCCTATTATGTACATTTTTTATATTTTTACAAAATTCCAATACATAAAAAAAAATTAGCACAGCGGGCTCGCAGTGAACTCGTGTTTCACTTTCCAGTGAATAAATAATGATGGCCTTGTGGCTTTTTCCTTCAACTTTTTCTGTCCCTTCAGATATATCAAAAGGTTTTGGCGTCTTAGTATTCCTGTGCACAGCTGTGTGACCTAGGCAATTCTATAGCCAGGTTTGCCTTAGGCCAGGTACTGCCGTTACAAACACCACCTGCCACTTGGCGTGAGGAGGAGTAAAGGGGAGGGGAAATAAATCACAGTTCTTGGCTATGTAGCCAGTAAAAGCCCCTCCTTGTGTGTTATAACATGGGCATGGAAAGGTTTGGTTCCTGACACACCTTGATAAGATTTCTTACAGAAGTTTCATTTGCTGCAGGAGACCATTTGTATGAAGTCACTGGTTTTACAACCACTAAGAACCAGCATTTCCAGGGTTTATCCTAAAATCTAGAACAACTTGCCTACTGTACTTAAAAAATCACTCCCTCCAATCATATGCAATGGGCAAGAAACTGAAGAGTCATGGTGAGAGGCTGGAGAGGGTCTTATTTCAGATGCTCCTATCTTGGGTTCTATAGTACTTGGAAACTTGTAAATGGTATCATATTAATGGGCATCACAATCATTATAATCTGAACTGACTATGTCTGAGCATACCCCGAGGTATCATAAACTCTAATATCCATGAATTGAACCATATCAGGGTAGCCGCCGCTAACAGGGCAGTGTCACGGGGCCCCTAGCATTCACAAGTGACACAAGACTAACGACAAACAGAATGGAGGAGTGCATTATAATACATATTATGCTGCACTTTGTAACATATTATCAGTGCTAAATGTACATGTAGAAGTGTGAATACAAATTTAATGTCTGAGGGTGTATGGGGAGGCCCTCAGGAAGTCTAATGCGGTGCCGGTGCATCGTCCGATTACCAACATACACCACGACATCTAGCTTTTAATGTATTCCATCCCACATACACTAAAGTCTTGCTGGTTAAGGTCCTGCTTTAAGACTCGTGGATGGGTGGGCCTTTTTTGACTAGTGGATGTGAATAATGAGAAACATAAGGGAGTGTAACAGGAAGGGTAAACGGTGATAATGAATAAAGAAAATATTTTCAATCTCAAAGGTGAGGTGCGATAGTTGTGGGGTAAATGCTGGTGACAGTTGCCCTTTAACCCTAAACGACAGGTAATTTCGCTCATCTCGCTCTCCATCTTCAATAATCCAACTTTTTATTTGGCCATGTAAGAGTCATGTGTGAGGCGCTTATTTGGGTCAAGTTTACTTCGGTATGTTTGTCTTATTTCCTATCTATGGAGCAAAAAAATCCAATGGGAAATTAAATAAATGCTGCGTCACGTACTATGTGCTCGTTTTTTTACTTTGCATTACTTTCCTCAACTACACTCTATGTGGATTTGCACTTTTAATGTTTTAAATTTTTTACATTTTAAACTTTTTTTCCAATTATTTCTTAACTCTAGGTACAACCCTAGATGTCGATGTTCCTACCATATACCACATACTTCTGTAATGCATCTATTTCATTTTGCATATATACGTTACAATGTATCCACTGCATAAGTAACAGATCTCAGAGGCCATTCAGCCTCTAGGTCTACAAGAACCCACGGCTACCGTCACCGCTCTGATGAGTTCGGGGATCGCGCATCAGGGAGTTGAATACGCGCGGCGACTTGCCTGCAAACAACAGCGTCAAACACCCGAATTGGTGCAAGCACGACTGGGGTGATAGCGATGTCTTTATGTAAACAATAGCACCTTTCAGACACCCTCTAGCCATAAGGGTACAAAGGAATTCTGACTATACAATTAGACTAGCTGTAGATCCTGGCGGTCTCAGGAGAGTTTTTTTAACCGCCTCTTAGCTGCAAAACTAGAATGGGTTGGCACTGTCCTCTGTAACTGACCATCTTCTGTCTGTGGCTCTATCTTCTGTTTCAACCATCTCATTGTCCTATCTCTGTCTGTCTGACTGTGACTGTCTTTGTGTTCTGACTTCCATTGTCTTGTGGAATTTATCAGAGTGTCGGAGCAACTGTTCTAGTTGCCGATGGACAACTAATCCAGATCTCACAAGTTTTTTTTCCAACAGATGTTCTCTAAAATTACAGCTTATCCCGATTGGTTTCCACTGAACAACTGGATCAATTACCCTCACATTTCTGATAATCTCCCCCTATCTCTGTAATCAAAATGGCAGTCTAATATGTTATTGAGTGACAGCATAGCAATCTGTGCAAATTGTGATTGATAAACTGTGTCGGTCGCAGATTCCTTTAGTGGAACACACACCCCACAACTTTATATATTAGTATTTAGTGTGTAAAAACATTTCCATATTTCATTTAAAAAGCTGTCTTTGAAGCGCTCCTTAAGGCCACTGCACACTGACATATTGCCTGCACAGCTTCAGCGCGGCATAGTCAATCGTGATGAAGAGGAGGGGTGACCCCTCCCTGTCCCACAGGGAAAGATAGGACATGTCTTATCTTTTCCCGTTCAATGAGCGGTAAGTATCGCTCTTGCGGCCATTGCGTGTCTACGGGTGTCTAGTTGGCCAAACTTGCCCCCCCCTACGGTTGTTGTGTCCTTACTGCGAATGTATATATCCATAATTAAGTTATCCTTTCTTACGTCCTGCAAGACTGGCTGGAGGGTGACGATTGTTGTGCAAACACTATTGTTAGATTATATCATAATTCATACAACACAGTGACACCAGTATTATTTAGTTTTTATTATCAAACTTAAACTAAAAAATCTATTTGACACCAGTAATGTCTTTAGATTTCACGTTATGAAATGTTTATATGCAATTGTTTATTTTGCAGTTTTTTTTTATTTATACCAATTGGGGAATGTTGTGAAACCTCCGGTTATTATAGTATTATTATAATAAGAGCATGAAGCAGCTATTAGTATTTCTGGTGTCTAGTTATAAACCTATACAATATAACTATTTGTCGTGAGTTACTTCATTATGACAGGTGTAGGGTCAATCTGTATCAGCCCTCCTTGGTCAGTACTTTGCAGGACCACCTTTGGCTGTAATGAAAGTCAGATTTGTTAGAGATATTGTGTGAATAGCAATTTTCATAGTCTCAGATCTCATTGGGATTTAGCTCTGGACTATTCTGAGACATTTTAACACATGGATATGGTTGGCTGTATGACGTCACCCTGCACTGGGGGTGGGGGCAACGGGGACGGACCTCAGTCTCAAGTCTTGTAGCCTCTAATGGGTTTTCGGCCAGTAAATCCCTAAGCTTCAAAACATCTTCCTCTTCTCGCTAATGAAGTCGCCTAAAGCAGCTTCCACCACCATGCTAAAAAACACCTACAATGATGCAGGCCTGGGGCTGGAGGGGCTGTAGTTCTTGACATGAGAAGATCAATTGTATGCATGTAAGGATAACATACAATTCCCAAAGCATTGCAGAAAGACAGATCGGTGCCCTCACTGCGATATACCGTATATTTCATAGCATGCACCATATACAATGTGCGCGGACGAGCACAATATCGCCGCGTCTGCCCTGCTGCAATGAAGACCATGGGGATAAAGACAGAGCTGGAGAGCAGGAGGAGAGTCGATTAGGCTTATATTTTTCATGTGACGATAGTGGGACGGTTGCTACTAGATAGTTATTAATACTGCTGTCATGACATGAACCTTTGTGTTGATTTGTTCCATAAAATGCAAATAACGTAGTTAAAAAAAATAAAAAATAGAAAAGTGGTATGATCTATTTAAACCCCACTATAAAGATGTGAAGGTAAAGTGATGTGAACAGTGAGACTTCCTGTCAGATTGTTAAATTGATTGCTTGAGGCAATGGATGTTTAATGGTGTCCATTAGTAACATGAACCTATGATACAAAAAACCATCATGCTATAAATAATGATCAAACAAACTCAATGCCTTCATCACAAAATGGAGTATAATAGTTACTTTTTGATTCACAAAATTGTATGGGCTTTCTAATTATGCAGAGTTAACTCAACTCCCATGACCTTCGGTTCTCGGCACTCCCCTCCCTGTTATCTTCTGCCCCAGTGTTGATGTAACAGCAGGTCCTGCTCTATTACCATAGTAATGATGTGTAACTGCCATCCACCTCACGAAATGATGTCTCCCACAACACTGGCCATGCTGGATGCACGGCAACCACCACTACATACACCAACCTAGTGATGATCACATGACATCCCAGCAGTGTGCAGGACATGTGACCAGTGGCCATCTTCTTTCTGTTTCTTCTCCATCCTACTAAACCAATGACAATTAGAGGGCCAGTGGTATTTTAATTCTCCATATTATGTCCATCAACATTTTTTTATGCTAAGGGAAGCAGAATTTTAAAAACAACTAATTACAATATATACTTATATTCTATGACCCATTTGAGCATGAATTATGCTTATTCCTGGAATACCTTAAGCCTTCCGTATTGAAGCGATACTTTGGGGTAACAGCAAGAATTTAATTCTCCATTGACTTAACTAAGGCTAACTGAAGAACCCTTTCTGCCTATTTTTAACATTGTATTTTTTTGGATGATAAATGATCTCGATTAGTATCAATTTGTACATCAGTTTAAAAGGATCAGTTAGTATATGAGCATGCTCATTCAAATTCCATTGCAGTTGCAGTATTACTGCAACTTATAGTACAAAAACAGAGGAATTTCAAAATTGAAGGGTTACAAAAAAAAAAAAAAAAAAAAAAACGGAAAGCAAGGTATTTTTTTTTTAAGTTCTGTTAAAAGAATCCATAAAGAAAAAATATTATATTTTGCTACTGATAGATCCATCCAGACAGACATTCGAATCAATTATAATCTGCTCTTTACAGAAAGGTAAACTGCTAAACAGAAATCTGCACACAGGTGTGAACGTGGCTTTAGAGAAACAACTAACAACTTAGAGGATTAAGAATTAAAAAATGTTACCAAGTTTAAGGTTTAAGGCAAATAACATATTATAAGAGGTTAAAGTAAAATTTCTTTCCTTCTCTATTCCAATCCAAATTGAAATTCTTTGGCACACAATAATCTGCTGTAGCAGAAGATGCCCATAGAGACGGGGATATCTGCAGACCAATAAATATCATCCGATGACTGTGAGATGTGCTAGTAAAAGAGCCATTCCAATTAAAAGTTTTTTTACATGGTAACAGAACAGTAAAAAAATTGCACAATGTGAATACTTCTCATTGTTGTACCCTGGGTTCAATGTCCTGAAATGCAACCATCCCAATCATTTCACTGGAATCATAGAGAGATGTTACTCTGAAAGAGATCCGTTTGTGAGCCTGTAAATCAACATATATGATTTAAGAGGAAAACAGATAAATATGTGTACTATAAGTACAGGTTACTAGTCACCAAACCCAAGTGGCCACAAGTATTCAGCACTATTGTATCCACCGGCCTTATATGCAGTGAGCAATAAAGAGTTTTAAAAGTAGAACCTATAGTATCCCTGAGAATAGGCCATATAGAGGATAATGGCCCAGCACTGAAGGTCTGTGGATTTTTTTCATTTACCTTTAATATAATGGTAAACTCAGTGTTGTGTCAGCATCTTCCAGTTTTGGACATAACTCAAAATCATATTCTCATTTCTGTGGAGTTAAAGGCGTTTTTTTTAGCTGTAATAAAAAAAAGTACTTTCCCTTTTCCTGGCTACCCAATTCTGTGGCCCATGTCCTATCCTAGCTAGGTCAGAAGGTGCTCAGGAGGAAGAACGAGATGGCAGAGCACCTCAGCGTTTTCCCTTATGAAGCGCGCGTCATCAGCAGAAACCGAAGCAGCACATTGCAGGAATATGAGGCTGGAAAACCAGAATTGTAAATACTATAATCAACAGCTGCCCCCCCCCCCCCCCCCCCCAAAAAAAAAAAACAGCACACCACCAAAGACCATGTAGCAGCTCGGTATTCCCTACCCAATAAAAATAGCATCTCTTTTTTGCAGGAAGAAATGTGTAAAAATGAAACCCATAAACCATTCAATAATGCATTCCCCCCCCCCCCAAATGAATTTCTTGTACACTTTGCCAACGCTATTGCTAATGGAAAATCAACTCGATCTCAGAAAAACAGCCTTATACGCCTTTGTGGATTTAAGAAGAACAAAAATGAAAAAAAAACCCATCGAGTTTCTATTTAAAGTTCAAAACAATGTTCTCAGCTACAGTCATGGAGGACTCTCTTGCACGTTGCCCCAGTTTTCATAATTTGTCGCTTCTGACTCTCCTACCCATGATTGATAAATCTGGTGGCAGTTGGAAATTGATACAGATTTTGAACCCCAGTCATTTTATTATGATGAGGCAATAATTCAAAGTTGATATATGTGGCACATAATCACTCATATACTTCCTGACGTGGAAGCACTTGAAAATTGTGCAAACAATTGCAACTTTTTGTGCATTAAAAAAAAATGTCACAAATGCCCGGACAATCATGTGTCAGCAGCAACCCTCTAGTTAAATGGGGAAGCAGTAATAGTTTTCTCTTGGTCACTTTGCATAGTTTAGGAATATTTTTTTTTTCTCTAAAGAAAAAAAATGTTATTTGCAGTTTGCTTAGTTCAAGGATGACATATGAAATCCTCTTTAATAAGTGATTAATATCATGGGGAATCCATGGAAAGACAATCCTTTTTATAAGTTTAATATATGAATAGTATCTAAGTTTTTTTTTGCACTAGTAGTTGTATTACTTTGGCTTATATTTTTTGTTCTTTTTTGCATGGATTCGGATGACTATCATTTATTCTATAAATTATAATAAAGAATAAAACTTGATTTTGTAATTGCTCCAAATTTCCAGACCAGGAAATGCGTTGCAGCTTACTACAGCAGGGATCTTAATCTGATCCTGTGCGGGGCTTACAGATTAATACACAAAGGATACAACAGGAAAGATACACTTTGTCACTCAAACAGCAGTTAAAGCGCATCCTTAAAAGGAGAAGCACGCAACCTTTTCAGTGTTATGTCGTGCTCTTGAAGAAGGGCATAATCCACAGTAAAGTTGTACTAGATCATACTGCCCTGCAAGAGGACTACTGCTTAGTGCAGTTTCAGTCGACTCATGGACCAACACACTACTGAGATGTTATATGATGCACAGCTGTTTAGCAGAGAGTCATTGCATCATATTACTAGAGTGTTCTTGGCACCAAGGCCGGTCACAAAACGGACACAGAGCGTCCATACACCCTGACCACCAGAATCGCAATTAAAAAATTACACCCTTAAGGAAACCTTCACTCCCGAAGTAAAAAACACAAACTGTCATCCTCTGAAGGAGTGTTTTTAAAAAAAAAACCTGCAGCGCAAGATGCAAGGTCTGGTACAATTATGGGTGAGAATAATAAATCAGCCCGGAGTGCCATATTGCACTCATACTCCCTGCCCTATGTTCACATCAACGCCTGTTTTTTTTTTTAAACACTTTTCTTCAGGTGATCCCCACGTGTCCATTAGAGAAGAAAAGCACCAGGATCGGGATAAGAGACAGAGGCGAGTATGCAAAGTTTTTTTTTTTTTTACTTTCAGAGTTGGTAGATTTCCTTTAAATCTAAAATGTTTACTTACCTGTGGGATGAATTCGCTTTCAATGTTTCTTTTTGTTGCATTTGTTTTTATTTTAATGAAACCTATAAGTTAAACTCCGCATTATACTGTTTTATACTTATTGTGCTTCCTTGTGACACTCGCTTATCTCTGCCTATTGTATTCATTGATAAGCATCCTATTTTAAGTCGTCCTACTGGATTTCAGTGACGAGGTGCTAACCGACTTTTAACTTACCTTGACTGCTATCGCTTTGTGTGGGTTTTATCGGCGTTGGTTTGGACGGGCTGATCGTGCAAATTGCTGAAATGATTAAGGTAATAATGATGCAAAACTTCTTAGTAAGTACAGTCTTGGATAAATGTGCTTACAGCGGCAACTACATACCTACTTTCTACAAAGAGGAACTATGTTTAGGTTGTTCTAATTTGTGTAGCCTACTATGAGATGTTTTGAAGACAATATGTTCCAGCTGAAGAACAATTGTACTAGCATTTGCAATTTCAAGAATTTAGATTAAATTCTTATGATACACTACCGAATTCTCTGCAGTTCCTTCCTCTGTACATTTTATATTTGTGAATTGCACCTGTGGCCAGGGAGTCTGGTGCGCTGAGACTACTGCTTTCTCTTGTGAGGTGTTGTTTACACATTGCTTGTAAAGCTCCAAAGCTCTGCACCGCTTTCACAACAAGGTTCCATCACGTTAAACGAATGTTTATCTCAGCATGGTGGCCCAGCTGAAGCCTTTGGTTTCCATTAAAAACCTTAAAGAAAAAAAAAATCAGTGTGTAAACCATGTCCTAAGGTTATACCGGATAACCGACTCTTTTCCTTGTACGTTGTGTATTATTGAACGTTTAAGAAGTAGCCAAAGAAAACCTATTCACCAGGTCTGCACAATTTTTCTTGTTCAGATATGGAGGGCGGCTACCCTTACAAAACCCCAATCCAAAAACAGCTTACTTGGATCCACGTAGAATGCAGGCTAGCCTTAGATGTACAAAATCTGGATCACGACTTCACCGTAGACTTTACAGCATCTCGTTTAAATGGGTGCAACTCCCCTGCGTTCAATCCCAAAAAGGTCCACCTGTAAGACTATAATCTGGACAATTCCATCCAGCAGGTCTATCATGTGATTGGTAGTAAGTATTACATACACTTCTTATGTTTTCGGAGTAATTGGAGAGTCATAGGTTACCAGGGTGAGGTTCCTGGGTCCAGCTGGGTCTCCTCCAATTGTGACCCTCAAATAATACTACTAAAGTGCACTCGAAGAATATGCCCCTTATGATAGGTGTCTTAGCAACTTAATACAAAACAAAGCTACATCAAGGCAACGGGTTCTAAGCTGACCACTGTGAGAATAACTAGAGGAGAGCATGGAGTATACTTCAGCATTGTATAGGCAACTTCGGGACCCCACCCTATTACTATCCACTACTCCTTTAGTTCAATGTTCCTTCTACTTAAGTGTTGGGTTAAAAACCCCGTTTTAGACAGTGAGAGCTATAACCACCACTAAGTGAAAAATAAAATAAACATTCTGCAAAAAAGCACTAATTGCATAAAAGGATACAATGACCATTGTGTTTGTCAAGAGACATCTCCAGTGTGTGTTCAAGCTTTTGCCGCACAGCTTCATTAGGAGACCTATAAAAGCCTGTCCCTTATCCTTCCCTCTGTCATCAGACGAATGTCAACCTGAAATAATCAATGAGTAATCAGACAAAGATTATGACCAGCACAAGGCTTAGACAATGCATCCCTATCTCCAATATTATTTCTGTGTATTTCCATTGTAGAACACGGAAACCATGGGAGCAGGCAGAAGAGTCTAAAAAAACTGCCAGCGCTAGCATTTGTCTATAGGGTCAGGCTAACTCATTGGGGATCTGATATTGTGGTAGTCCTAGAACCAGATTGTGGTAAAGATCTGCGGATTGGTGTCTTGTACTCGCTCCTCAAGATGCACTATCTGCTGGCTCCTTGTGTTGTCAACGAAGACTACAAAGAGATTTTATGGCATGGACAAAATCGTTCTATTTAGTTACTACACACCACAACTTACATTTTTTTTCAGGGTCGGATGAAATCAATAATTTCCCAAATATAAACTTCAGTCCTGGCAAAATAAAACAAACCTCATAAGAATGAAGAGTATTCCAGAAATTCAACAAATGTAAAAGTATGGCCATACCTTTTCGGTAACTTGTGGATCAGGTTTTTTAACATACAGTCTGCAGTTAGCGCCCGGGCTCATAGTTCTTAACACAGAGAGATTGCGCATTTCTGCAAAGAAAAGATATAAGTTGGAATACTCAATTTTATAATTAATCCCTTTGTGAACATGTCATCGTGCTTTATACCAGTCATATTTTGACGTTCTGCTATGCGCTTCTTTAAATACTATATCTCTGGAAAAGCTGCTTCTCTCGCTGTAAATAACACCCAGAAGGCTGCCGATGATTTACAACAGAGGGTTAAAAACAGATATAAACACAAAGTAAAATAAAAGAACATATTTAGAACCCAAAGGCCCCAAAGGGGATCAAACAGGACTAATTCTCTGGACCTACTCCCCAATGCTACATTCCCACTCTCACTAGTTCACTACTGGATTCACATTTAGGTACAATAACATGTTAATGAAAATTAAGCTTTCAAAAAAAAAAAAGTCCTCTGAGTTTTGTAGATCGTTTAAGGAAAAAAACAAGACTAATCTTGAAAGCCTTTGACTCATCACGATGTAATAACGGTCTTTGCATGAGTTACCATCTTTAAAAAGTCTTCCCTTCTCCAACTCCCTCCTGGAAAGGGATAAATTCCTGGCAAATCATCATCTCTTCGTCACTCTCCTCCTGTCCTTTGGGCTCAAGTATAAAACTATTCTGGCCCCATATAATATATACAGCACCCCCACCAATATAAAACCATTCTGGCCCCATAAAATATATACAGCACCCCCACCCCCCAGTATAAAACCATTCTGGCCCCATATAATATATACAGCACCCCCACACACACACACACAGTATAAAACAAAACGATTCTGGACCCATATAATATATACAACACCACCCCAGTTTAAAATGATTCTGGCCCTATATAATATATACAGCACTCCCCCCCCCCCAGTATAAAACTATTCTGGCCCCATATAATATATACAGCACCCCCCCACACACACACACACATACAGTTTAAAATGAAACGATTCTGGCCCCATATAATATATACACCACCACCCCAGTTTAAAATGATTCTGGCCCTATATAATATATACAGCTAATGGGCCAGCACACCACTAATTGGTGCAGGCAGTTTCCAGGAATTGTATAAAAGCCAGCCTCTTCCTGCATCCCCTGCCGGATCTTTGTGCTTCATGCCTCTGAGAAAGGAGTGCTAAAAATGGGTCTCCTGGTGACAGGTTCCCTTTAAATAAGCTGGACAGCTTTAATATGATAATGACTCATTGGACATTTCACAGGTCATTTGCATACAGCTTTAGGACCTCATTGCTTAAGTTTACAGGCATGTAGAGGGACAACAAAGGAATAGAGGCAATGCTTTCTAATGGCAGTTTATGAAAATATATTTAGTTTTCAAACAAATATAATCATAAACTTCTTGCCAATTGTAAAGATTGAAGCAGTAGTCCGTGAAAAATACATTTTCCTTGTATAAAAGCAATATATTCTACTAAGTAGAATTTTTCAAGGACTACTGCTTCAATTTCTTTTCAGAGAAGTTTATGATTTATTTGTTGTAAATAATTATATTTCATAAACTGCCATTAAAAGCATGTGCCTCTATCCTTCATTGTCCATCTACATGTCTGTAAACTTAAGCAATGAGTAGTCCTAAAGCGGTAGCAAATGACTTAGTGATACATTTCAATGAGTCAGTTATCCATATTAAAGCTGTCCAGCTTATCCTTATTTAAGAGTGGGAGCACAGCCACATCCACCCCAGTACTGACTGGACAGCTGCTATAATGATGTGAGGCTGTAGAATGATGTGCTTGCTGGAGGTCACGCCCCCTGCAGCTGCTGAGAGTGTAATAGGAGAAAGAGAGATACAACAGCTCCAGGCAGCCATGTTATAGCAAGAATATGTCTGGTCGTGTCCACTCAGTAGATAGGAGGCGGATGCAGCATGTCAGCAGATTAAAGCACAGAACCAGCAAGGCCTTACTATTACATTACACACCAAGACATGAGCAGGGGTAGGTGGAACAGGACTGACATCACGGCCTCTGACCATGTGAACCACCTCATTTACATAATAAGAAAATATGAGTTTAGAATGATTATTATTATGTATTATGAATTGACTAGACGAGAGCTGGGATGGATCCTTTGTGAGCTGATCCAACAGGTAGTGCTGACAGAAATAGTGACAGAGACCTGATGACAGGTGTTCCTGATCTCTTGGCTATACTGCCCTGATAAAGATTGAGATTCTTTTAATGTAATAGTTTTTTTAAATATTTATATTATGATTATGGACTATGTAAAAACTAGACTCAAGCAGTTCACACCACCGTTTGTGGGGTCCATGATCATGTTCTGTTATTTTTAACAGCAGCAAGATATAAAAAGATGCATAATGGCAAGGGTGAATGGCCACATCAGAAGGGCTTGCCATTCTACCCAATCTGTTGAGGTGTGGGTTTATGGTAGTCCATTAATCGATAGACTAACAGAAAGCACTAGTAGCGATGTGATGTGAGCTTCGCCCTTAGGACCTCTTCCATCAAATTACGTAGATACAGTTACTGACATATATGAAGACTATTATACTGACAGGGGGTAGAGGTAGTTAGGGTAGAATGGCGAATGGCGTGTGTCCAGTAGCAAAGTGCATAACATAGATATATCCATGTCGTAGCCAAGGATGGGGGCTTGTTCCAGTCATCAGCAATGGATATTTTTCAAAATTTAAGGATATGTCCACTTATAGCTCAATGTTGTAGTTAGTATCGAGTTACCTCTTGCAACAATAACTTATTCAGATGTGTATAAATGCACCTATAAGACAAGAACATTGACTTCTAATAGGTGCAAAAGTCATTTAGATGTCCTTTAAACTCCTGACTTCATCTGACATCTCGATTGCTCAGCAGGTAAGCCTAGAAAATGAACAATAGAGTAATGAGCCATCTCAAACTATTGCTACAATGGGTCCATATGGCGCTGTAAAGCACTATTTCTAATGGCTAAACTCTGTTAGGGGTGCACAGAGAGTAATCAGAGCGTCGAGGATTACAAGGGGGGGGGCCATGCACCTTAGTAGCTATCAAGACCAGGACAGCTTATCTTCTTCCTTTATTTGTTTACACAGGAATTAAAATAGAAGCTGCTCATTGATTGTTTGACCAAGCAGAAATCTAGAAAAATAGTGAGGAACTAAACAGAAATAGATTTTAAGGAAATTGTATAATTTTATTAAACAAACAATATTAATTTTCTGAGGGGATAATGCCCATTTAAGCTGGGAGAGTACACACAAGATCTATTACACTACAATATTTTACCCAACAGAGGCACTGTACAAATCGTTTCTGTAATCACTAAACCTTTGTACTATTTTAAACTGTACCCATCAAGCTATATGACGGGAATTATTATGAATTTTCTGTTTTAAAAATTAAAAATGTAAAGGTAAATCTTATATGGAATTAAAAAAAATGTATTTTAAAAATTCAGTAAAAATGATCATTGCAAATATTTTTTTAATTTACATGTACTCTTTTAAGACAAAATCATTCCCTTATTGAAGTGTCCCACAAATCTAACATTTGTAATAACATGGATTTATAATGATAAGAACATGGAAAACAAAGATTTAATCTTGGGTGAACTTTTGCCCAAAGTAAAATTGTGAAAATCGAAACATGGTGTAAGTGTAAAAAAATAAAATATAAATATATAAAATTTTGGCAGCAGAACATAAAGTACAGCTTTGACGATAAAAGCCTCGGGTGATAGGTACACACTGCCCTCTGGTATTTCTATGCTCTTCCCGGTTATGGTAAATTATAAAAATGACACCAAGGGAGTCCACAAATCCCTTTGACTATTAAAAATATATAGAATGTATAAATAGTCAATAAACTTTTATCGCTTTGGATCCTTGTGACACATTGCCAAAGATGTGAATATAGTCAAAAGAGCCATTGTCCACGCAACACAATGCGTATTGGAATGCAAGAAAGTAATAAAAACAATTAAATGAAACAATTAAAACAACTAACTTAATACCACAAACCCCAAAAGTAATTCTTGGTAACCATACTTTTCTTAAACTTTACCACTTTAATTTTCATTAATTGTTGTTAAAAATGGGACCAATAAATACAATAGGGAAATTCAAAATTGCTATGGCCATTCTTTCCTCACTACAATAAGTTGGGCACTGAGGTCTAAATAAAATGGATAAAAAGGGAAAACCAGGGGCACTTATCACCAGATACCAGGCATCGGACTGTGGTAATTCTTCTTTATATTTGTTATTCTATGGCTCTTTCTAAAATCCACTGTTATCTGAGCCAGAAGGGCTCCGGGAGGTGTTACCATCAGTCCCTCGGTGCTTTTAGAGATCGAGGGCTCTTACATTGTGCAGGAGCACTTCAATCCCCTGGTGAGATATACACAATGGCAGATGGCAGAGGACAGAGGTGAAGGGGAATAGTTCGTGACAGCAAAGTGATTGAGACATTGGACATGATCCGCACCGAGCCTGTGAACCTTCGCAAGGAGGGGTTCTGGTAACATTCCTCCGAGCTCTTTCTATCTCTATAGCAATTTTTAAAAGTTCATTTTAGAATGAAGAGATTCCAGAGTAACAGTGTCTGGATCTATGAGTGTATGAGCACAAAACCTATTTCATAATTCTACCCATAATTTCAGTGGATCAAATATGGCATTTAAGAATATGCACCGTGTAAAATGGGCCTGTGAAGGCAATCACCATAATTGGAGCTTAAATTCCCTTTCGGACCTACTACACAATGCAAAACAATTGTTTTATGTAATGCAGAGTTCAGAGTTCGATTGACAAAAGTGCTAGGTAAAAATGCGTTTTGGTAAAACACGGAATGATGCTTATATTCACTTTCACCACATCTCTAAATTCTACAACCAATAAAGTGATTGTAGCGTTGTGACAGCTATAGTGCTCTAGTTATTCTAAGATTAGTCTTAGTCTTCCCATAACCTTGCGACATTTAATTCTGCCAAGGGAAAATGAAACACGTGACTACTCGAAGTGTCTTTCTAGCTCATGAAAAATCAGGTTTAAAGCCCCATCACACAGAAAGATGCGTTGAGAAAACAGAACTTTAACGTCTCGGTGGTGATCTACCAATACTTGAGGGAAAAGTGTTAGCCAAAGGTCAATTCTCAGGAGAAGAACAACAATAATAGGTAACTGGCGATGAGTACCACAAATGTATCATATTTACCTTTCATTGCTTATTGTTTGTTACTAGCAGTTTAATGCTGCGAGTTACTTAAAGTCTAATCCGAGACAAGACTAACAGGTGGGCTAAACTCACAGGCAAACCTGTGTGCCAGGAGGGCAGTTGCTTTACATCCACATTGTACAGAACAAAGCAACACAAATGGAAGAATCCCAGGCAAAGAACACAATAACAGGCTAAATTATGTAATGTTGTCAAAAGATCCTACAACCAAGGTTGGAGAGGAGGGGGGGAGGGGGGGGGGGGGGGGGGGGGGGGGGGGGAAATCAAATAGAATCATTTGTAATTTGTCTATTTATTCAAAGGACATGGGTGGAAACATCCCTAAAGGGTTGTCCACTCAATTTGAAGGTGATTTAGTTGGATTAAGGCTGATTAGTTTGCATTTGTTTGAGGGGCTTTGGTACGTCTCAGTACCAGCTTGTTGGAGGGATCCCAGTCTATGGACTGTGACAGGTAAATGCTACAAACTATTCCTGCTAATGGTGACAAAAAGGTACATTAAAGTGAATTAGTTATTAAATATTTAATTAGCCCCAATTGTGACCCAAAGAGTTGCAGTCACAGGTTTCTGCGTTGGGTCCACTTAGAAGTGGGAAGCACACAGGGGCTTTTGCGGTAGGTGGATGACTGCACCTAAATTACTGCATCAGAGCAGGTTTTAAATTAGATAACCCCGAAGATCCCTGTGAGGGGCATATGTTCATGTCATGACCTACGTAAGGCCCCCATGTTAGGATTCTAGTTCAATTACAAAATCTTCAATAAATTAGATAACCATAAACCATAAATCTTATATTATTTTTTTCAACAACACATCTATAAAAGGATATTTATTGTGTTGCACAGCTTATTACTCAGGTAATAATCACATTTATGTAGGTAGGGTATCAGAGAGGAGCTTTTCTACCAAACACGTCGTGTCTTGATTAATTGAATCTAAATTAAGATTGTGTAGCAGATCATTTATAGACAATGTATGTTAAATCCAAGACCATGGACAGAAGTGCTATGACAAACTGGAAATAAATAAATCATATCCTATATATAAAAGTGGAAGGTTGATTAGCCAGCGTGGAACCTTGAACCTCTGTGAGGTTATATTGGTCTCCCAACCAAGACTTCAGATCTCCTGTGTAATGGACTGTACACACAGGCTTCTCCACAGGGTAAGAAATCAAGCTCAGAGTTACTAATAATAACTACACCACATAAGTGGCTTTGCTAGATCTTGCGCCTGAGTGAGTTTCTCTTACTACCAGCTGGTGGATGTATGTGATAGAGATTCTTCTGCTGGGGAAACATCATATTGATGGCTGGTCACTCTGAATTTGGCCTTTATAATTCAGTGCAGGATTAACGAGATGATACCTGAGGTTTTTTTTAGAGAGAACAAGACTTGGAGAACAATCAAAATTCACCACCATCTAGCAGACAAGGTTTGTCTCTTACTGGCTCATGTGAGATGTAAGTTAGGTATGTGAATTACATTTATATAAGCACCGAAATGATTCATTCAATGCTGAACAACCTGTTATTTTTTCTTTTGAAGTTCAGCATAATTGAACCGGTCACAGCTAAAAATTACTTCCTGTGACAGGTTCACTTTAAATAGTAAATATAATATTAAATACAATGTTTTAAACAAGCCTTAACATGCAATAACATATCAAAATTTTAAACATGCAAAATTGGCTGGAAAAGGTAAATTGACTGAAATGTATCATGCGTGGCCTCTATTGTACGTTAGTAGAAGCCATCTTTCATATTATAGAAAAGAATTCATCTTCCAATCAACTCAGGTTGTGTTTGTAAACTGCAGATTAGAGATAGCACCAAAAAACTAAAAAGACAGAATGGAGTATTTAGCTGCAATACACAATGCATATCTTTGTATCAGTGTAATGGGGTAAAATCTGGTAACAGTTCACTTTAAATAATACATAGCAGTGCAGTGCTGCTTGCAGTTCATACATCAAAACATCCCCACTCTCTAAAACAGCCATATTAGAAACAAACACACTCCCCACCTGGCGTCATCAGCATCTATCCCGTCTACAACAGGAGTTCATATTGAGACTCCAGGCCTTTTCACTCTGCCAGGAATCTGTAATGGTCTGTATATGAGTGAGACATCGGCAGTAAAATAACCATATATACTGCAACATTGGTATTACATAAAGTGTATAAACGATAGTACACACTGGGTTCAAGTACACTCAGAAGCTGAAAAAACCACCTATAGAAAAAACAAATTAAAAGATTAATCACCCCTATCTTTGTAGATCGCGGAAACATATGCTCAACCTTGGACCGCATGTAAGTAAAATAATTATTTAATTAGGCTAAAGCCCATAATGAGAACAAGTGTCATAAATTTCTGAATCCAAAACTTCTAACCATTTCACAAATTTTAATAAAAAATTATCAAAGTTTACAGTCCCTAAATAAGAATTTACCAGTTAAAGGTCAAGCCTCATCTCGAAAAAAATTCTTCTTACACAGCAAGTCTATGGTTATAGCAGAACGCGAAGAATGCAAAGATTTTTTGTATTAATGTATTAAACCCTACCGTCTATACTACGAGTATAAGCCAAATTTTTCAGCAAAATTTTGTGTGCTGAACAATTTGCCTTGCTCAACTTATACTCGGGGGCTGGCCTATATATAAAGGGGGGGTGGCTATTATACTAAAGGGGGGCTGGCTATAATTCAAGGGTGCTGGCAGGCTATGAAATACAGGGGCTGGCAGGAATATATGCTAAAAGGGGCTGGCTATACACTACAGGGGGGCAGGCTATACACTGCAGGGGGGTTGTGAGTATATACTGGGGCAACTGTGATGCCAATGCATTCCCACCCTCAGAGCTTATACTAGGAAGTCAATAAGTTTTCCCAGTTTTTGGTGGTAAATTAGGTGCCTCGGCTATACGAGTATATAACAGTATATATAAAATGTTATGAAATAAAATTTGGGTTTTCTCCATGACTTGTACCAACCCAAACAATAAAGGAGAGATTTAATTTGAACAACATCTGAAAAAGCTTGTAAAACACAGAGCCCATCAGAAAAAAAAAAGGTTGCAAATGCGTTTTTTCATGAAACTCCGCATTTGAGGTTTTCTATCCATTCTTGTCAGTACCACAGCAGTAAAATCTATTAGTCTTGTGGTTAAAGCCTAAGTGATATTCCTCACTATATGAAAAAGCCATAACGTTAATTTTCAGTCCCTGAAAAAACTGTAACTACTCCTTGTAAAGACCAAAAGATATTGTGATGCAAACACCAACCTGCTTATACACGTCATATAAAAAATGATAAACACATACTCATCTTCTGATGTCCGTGCAGCTCCTCTTCATTTTCTTTTCATCCTACAGGCGGGCAGACAGACACACTTCAATGCGCTCATACCCGCCGCCACCATATGAAAGCAAATGTAGTTGCTGCTGATATTCAGAGTGTGCGCGAACTGTTTGATGAGAAGAGAAGAAGGAAGAGGAGCACACGAGAGCATCTGAAATTTAGCATGTAACTTATGGTCTTACACCCAAGGGGCCCACAGGGCATTGCATGAAATAGGGGTGCAGGGCATTTTGCTAGTAGGGGGATACAGGGGAAAATTCATTTAATAGAGATATGCAATGCTTTTCATTAGAGGGGACTGCAGAACATTTTAATTATGTGGGGGGCTGCAAGAGCATTTTCATACAGAGGGCGTTGCAAGGGCATTTCATTCCGGTGGGGGGATGCACGACATGGACAGTTTTATTGGGGGCTGGTCAGGACCAATACATTTTGCCACCCAAGGCTCCACTCAAAGGTCTATAGGTTTCCCAGGTTATTTTGGGTGAAATTAGGGGCCGCGGCTTATACTTTGGTTCAGCATGATACTCAAGTTTCTATAGGTAATAATTTATTGTGATGTATATATAATTGCATAGGGATAGGATTGAAACAGATGTTACAGCTATGCTGTTGAGATGATGAGATAAGCGCCTCAATCCCCTTTCACGGCTAACCTCTGGAAATTGAACAACAATTTTCTCTTGAATGTCTCGACAGTAAAATTGTGTCCACTGCTGTCTGAACACGGGCCTAAATGCCACATTTTAAATCTCCATCTACATTCTACTAAGCGAGGTTCCCATTAATATAGGAAATACAATTAGTCACATCAGTCGTTGGCTCTCGTCTAATTTGAATACACAGAACATTTAATCGAACTATGTTACATAAAATGTGGAAAAATGCACACAAAGTATGAAGCGGGAGGAATACGTGATTAGTTTCAGCAGAAGGCTGAAGATCTATGGGCACCTTAATATTCTATGTGCAGAGCATAGGGAAAAATCTATAATAATAAATGTTGATTTAATCTCATTCTAGGAGGAATATATCAAGTAGAGGCTCTGGATCACATTAAGTATGGAAAAACTGATTTTTGGGCTGGTTTGCTCTGATTCGTGTGTTTAGTCAGAAATTTAGACCAAATGGCATTCAGTTTTTTTAAGTCTATGGAGATTGACCTTAATGATGAACCTTTAGGATGGGGCAAGAATTTTATTTCATGTAATGGGAACAGATAGAAAAAAAAGGCTTAGCTAGAATGTCAAAACACAAGCCAGAATTGAACAATGTGTGAAAAAATAAAAGCATTAAAACTGGAGCTGGGGTGTTCCTGTTTAGTCCATATGATATCCTGTGTAAAAAACACAGGTAGATGTGAGGAAGGCAGAAGAAAGCAACAAGCTACTGTATTATGACTCCATAAGTAATGTATACTCACCAATATGTCTACATATGATGCTGTATGTAACCAAGGTATCATTTCACATATATTTATAAAAGAAAACTCGACAATTCTATTAAAAAGAAATGTATGTACACAAAAACGAGTAACAATATAAGGTATACGCCAACCAAACAAACATAATAGTAGTCACCTGTCGGGGTCCCGTGTACAGGGAAGGGCGAGCGGCGCGGAGCCCTCTCCATAACCGGTAGTCTTTGACTGCAGATTCAGGGTAATTTAACGTATAGGGTGGACTGTACGCATCCTTCATATACTGCCCATACTACAGGTATGATAGCACATGTAATGAATGGGTTACCGAGGCAACGGATAGCCACTCCCCGATGACGTCACAGGGAGCGACGATCCATCGCGAAAGATTGGCGGCCCCACACGCCGCCATCTTTTGAGCCGATGGCGGGCAGTGTGTGAAGTACATATCTTCTTGGGGGTGTGCTGGGAACACCTTAAGAGAAAAGTTAGGCACGCATATGCCCCCCAAGGAGTTAGGTAGGTAGTCACAGCACATGCTTTCTACAGCTAGATTAGAGCCCAGACCGCACAATGTCCACAGGCATATGGTAGCCACAGCACCATTCCCTGAATAGATGGTAGCCACCGACATGCCGCTGTAGATCGGTAGCCACAACAACACGCCCCCCTGTGTCAGATCAGTAGCAGCCACAACACATTCCCCCCTGTAGTCAGTAGCCACAAACCATGCCCCCGTAGATCAGTAGCCACAACACATGCCCCCCCTGTAGATCAGTAGCCACAACACATTCCCCCTGTTAGATCAGTAGCCACAGCACATGTCCCCCCTGTAGATGGTAGCCACAACACATGCTCCCCACGGGAGACATCTGGCTAGTCAACAGCAATGCCCCCCTGCTATGATCAGAGCCCACAAACCAATGCCCCCCTGTAGATGTGGTAGCCACAGCAAATGCCCCTGGAAAAAGATTGGTTAGCCACAAGCAATGCCCCCCTGATAGTCGATAGCCACGCACATGACCACCCTGATAGTCGGTAGCACAGCACATGCCCCCCCTGTAGTCGGTAGCCACAACACATGCCCCCCGTAGAGCGTCAACGGTAGCCAAACCACATGCATACCCCATGTAGATCGGTTAGCCACAACAAACAAGCACCCTTGTAGATGGTAGCCACAGCACATGCCCCTGAAAAGATGGTAGCACAGTACATGCCGCCCTGTCACACATCGGTAGCCAAGAACACAGGCCCTCCTGTAGATCAGTAGCCACAACAATTCCCACCTGTAGATTTTCAGTAGCACAACACATGCCCCTGTAGAATCAGTAGCCAAAAACACATGCACACCCTTGTAGATCATGTAGCCACAACACATTCCCCGGTTAGATCAGTAGCCACAGCAACATGCCCCCCTGTAGATAGGGTAGTAGCCACAACACATGCCCCCCCTGTTAGATCGGTTTAGGTCACAGCACATGCCCCCCTGTAGATCAGTAGCCACAAACATGCCCCCCTGTGATTGGTAGAAACAGCACATGCCCCTGAATAAGATTGGTTAGCCACAGCAGCTGCCCCACTTCTGTGATCGATAGCCCAGACAGCCCCCCTGTTAGACGGTAGCACACAGCACATTTGCCCCCACACTGTAGATCGGTAGCACAGCACATGCCAGACCTGTAGACGGTAGCAGTCCCAACACCATTGCCCCCATGTAGATCGGTAGGCCGAGTACCAAACCACTATGCCCCCCTGTGATTGGGAGCCACAGCAATGCCCCTTTAAAGATTGGAGCCACAGTACATGCACGCCCTGTATTAGATCGGTAGCCACAACATGCCCCCCCTGTAGATCAGTAGCCACAACACATTCATTCCCCCCTTAGTAGATCAGTAGCCCACAACACATTCCCCCCCGGTGCTAGATCAGTAGCCACAAACACTGCCCCTGAGATCAGTCGTAGCCACAACACATGCCCCCCTGTAGATAAGTAGCCATACAACACATGCCACCTGTAGATCGGGAGCCACCAACACATGCCCCCCTGATATGCATTGGTTAGCCTATCAGCACATGCCCCGGAAAAGATGGTAGCCACAGCACATGCCCCCATGAGACGGTAGCCACGCCATGTCCCCCCTGTAGATCGGTAGCCACAGCACATGCCCCCCTGTAGACCGAGAGGCCACAACTACATTGCCCACTGATTAGGATCGGTAGCTGGTAGTCCACACCACATGCCCCCCTGTAGATCAGTAGCCACAATCATGCCCCCTGTGCTGTAAATTGGTAGCCAACAGACACATATGCCCCTGAAAAGATTGGTAGTCCACAGCATCATGCACCCCACTGTAGATCTGTAGCCACAGCGCACATGCCACCTGTAGATCGGTTAGCCACCCAGCCACATGCCCCCTGGAGATCGCGTTTAGCACACGCACATGCCCCGTAGATCAGGTTAGCCTACAGCACATGCCACCCTGTTAGATCGGTAGCCACAGCCACATGCCCCCCTTGTAAATTGTAGTCCACAGCACATGCCCCTGAAAAGATTGGTACCACAGCACATGCACACCCCTGTAGACGGTAGCCACAGCACATGCCACCCGAGATCGGTAGTCCACATAGCAAGTGCCCACATTAAATAGGTGTCACGAACCGATGCACACCATGGTCAAACACCATGGGGTCCCCCTACTCTAGGATATTCCAGATGTTAGCCCTGAGCTCAAAGCCATGGTAAAACCAATATCCAAAGCGAATTGGCTACCACCATCATATTTTTGAATGCAAATTGTGGGACGAGTTCATGCAAGCTATTGTCACTGTAATTTTCAATTTTGCCAGTGTAAATTCTGTTCCGAGCAGTCAGACATTGATATCTTAATGACTGTTGTTATTTAGACCTTTATTCTTGTATATTGATTAATGGAGATGAAAAATGGATAAAAATAAATAAAAAATAATCCCTGACACAAACGGGAAATTGCCTTGTGTCAGTAAGAGCGGGGAGCAGACAAGTCCTACGACAGTCAGAGCTGAGCGCATCTTACGAGGCTCTGTGGCGTCTTTGCTTTTGCTGTGATCTGTATGTGTAGTCAGTTGCTAGGTGGCTGATGATGGGTGCAGAATGCGTTACGGCGTGGTTGGCAGCCGGATGCGGAAGTGCAGGAAGTGTCGCGGAGTTAGTTTGGAGAGGCATTGGCGGAAAGTCTGTACTGGCAGTGATGGAATGAAAAGAATGGAGCCTGTGGCCAGGAAAACGCTGCTGGTCCGGCATTTTCCCTCTTGAGTTGAGTGCTGCGGTTTCCGGATAGCAGAGACAGCTGCTGGAGTAAAGAGCGGGGCGCAGAGTCGTGCGTTGTGTTCGGGAGGACCCGCGGGAGTGAGTCTGGTGTGAAGCCACATGGGGCGCTTGTGCCAGGCTGGGGTGGGCTCATGGGGCGGCAGCACGAGGGGCGATGGCGTTGTTGTGTGACACGGCTATATTGTTATCGTTTTTATTTCAGAAGTTAAGAAATAATGTGGCCGTTTGCCCAACTATCCAAATGAATACGCGCAGCAAAGGTAAGGGTCACCCCCTGACCATGCACTTTGTATGTCCTCAGCAGCAGAAGAGGGGGCGCTTGTGGACGCTGTGTGTATCCAGGCAGTCTTTCTACACTTTATTCCCATGCAGATCTATGTCCATAGGAACTGAGAAAACAAACCCAAAGTACTGCACCCATCCTCCCCTACTATCCCATGAGATTCTAGGTTTGTATGGAGAATGAGGGAAATCATATTATACCCAATGGGTTTAAACCCAACTGTGGTTAGTATCAGGGAACACATGGACGCACATTGGCCCAACTTACAGACGACCTTAGTACAGAAATACCCCTCTGCCCACTGTGACCTCAGGTGACGTTCTCTGCTGTTACTATGTCCCAGACTGCATGATCAGCTTAAAGGGCTTGTAATGAAACTTTATTGATAATCCTTGGTCCCAAATTCAGGAATATAAAAACTGTTGAAACTCCATTAGGTGTCACTAAGTGAAGGAAAAAAAATTTTTTTTGGCAGGATCTGCAATTATAAAATTATATACAGTTTCGATCTTACATCCATAAACTCTCTATGCCCCATTTAAAAAACCATCTTTCCCTACTCAAATGACAGGTTAATGAAATATTTTATAAATATTTAATAAACAAGTGTACTCGTATTGGAAGGGATCACACAGAAAACATACTTAAGGGTGACACACCACAAGTGTTATTATGCAGTTTCTCAATTTTGAGTGAGATAGTCAGAGTCTACTAATTTCCAATTTGTAACACTCCAATGTTTTCATATGTTCAGTACAAACCTACAGGAGCCAACGTTCAATAGTCGATTGGCAAGAGTAAACCCTTATAACAAACCCTATCAGCTATACATAAATGCCTGCATTTAATCTACCTACATAAGGATTATTACCGTATCTGGAGCCGCAGCATCTACCGGATGACGACACCCAGGTGCACGTTTTGGAAACGCTACTCTTCAAACCACCGCCAAACACTAAGCAGAATGCAATGTACCTCCTGCAGTTCCCCCCATAATGGGAATGTTGCACTCCCCAGGCACATGACAACCCAGCAATTACACTCTTGCCTTCTTATCCTATTACATAAGTCTGACAACGGATCGGAAACGCTTATTAATCTTCTTGCATTCTATTTTCCACTTTGTTTCCGGCTCTTCAGTGCTTCACAGCTCAAAAGTGCTCAGTAATACTCGTAGTTGTTGAATATGTGCAAAGCGAGGATGATGTCAGCACCTACCTGACCAAGCCTGGAGATTCTGACGAAAGAAAAAGAGGTTTGTTACCCCCTTGCTCATTCAGATCGAATTATGTAGCTTGGCTTTAACCCTTTTGTTGACGGGTGGTCATTCGTGCCTGAATGTCATTCAGTTCTCCGTTATGTTCTTCTTAAATGACATGTATCTTGGAACGCGTTGATATCATAGCATTTTTTACAAGTTTTTCGTTTTTCAAAACGAGATGTGTGTTAGCAGAAAAATTAGAAAAAAATCGGTCCGCATTGTTTAGTCTATGGAAGTCATGAAGGGGGTTAAAAAGAAATAAGGTCTCAAAACATGGTTAATAAACAAAAAACAAAAAAAAACAATAGAGCGGTTTTAGCTTATCCCCACCCCCCATCATGTTGGGCACAGCACCATGCACTATGCAAAATGGTCATGAATGGTATTGTCAGTCTCTATTATACCTACACAGTCCCACCAACGCTAAGTTATGGCGTGTGCTGGCGCACACCCCTAGCTCTCCGGCGCCCGCCAAAGTTATATCTCCCCCATTAGGTCATCAACCGCCTTTTTGAATTGAGTTATTGTGGCCAGAACATGTAGGGGTGGAATGATGCCAGATAAGATCTGGCTCGTATGGTCTTCTCTTATTATCTTGGAGATGTCATAAGGCTTAAAGGCCTTTTAGCATTAAACAATATCTAAAGAAATACAGGACATTGTTTTAGCTAATACCACATCTGATATTATTCTTTTCCATTACATATTACGCCCCCCCAGTGGTGAGGAAAGCACGACCACCGAAAGAAACACGCAGCCCCCCACAACCAATTACACCAGAACAGGTGTATCTTGAGAGAGGCATGAACAAATCAAAGGGGTTGTCATGTACACAGGTATACCCAGCCTGTTTGGGTGTGTGAAAGTCGCAGTGACATGGAGAAAGCCTATAGATGATTCAGATTGCTCCCCCAAAGTCCCAGTAGTTAAAAGAGTGAAATTGGAGCATATTGTAAAGAGTTTGTTAACCACACCCTCCCCACTCTCAAATAACCTGGGTGTGAAAGAACAGAAAATTCAAGTGGATATAGATTTCCTCTCATGCTCTGCACCTCCACGACACCCATTCCTTTATCCATACGAAATCTAAGAGTGAACGTGCTCATCGACCAACGTGTGCACGTTCATGATAGACAATTCGTAACCTAACCCTGAGCGCCACCACACCCCCCCTGCGTGTAGGTAGACCCGCAGCCCCAATTATGGGGAAGAAATAGCAAAGTTTTTTCCAGGTGGGATGAGGAAAACAAACATCGTTTAGGGTACCTTTAAGTCAGCTCCCTTGACATAAGACTGACCTCTAAAGAGGCTTAGACATGTGTGGGACATACGCTAGTAGTGATAGCCTAAAACCCCAAGCATCCCTATAAGACTGCAAGCAAGCACGCCAATACTTACTACAAGAAGAATTGAAAAGAAAGAGATTGAAGAGGAAATGTTTCGTTTTTACCTTGTAGTGACCTACGCCATAAAAATAAATATCAGTGGAATGGAGCGATGTCATGATGCTGTGCACAGGGACCATCAAGCATATGAACTGAACAGGGGGGTATCCCAAAAAATACATTTTCCTTGTATAAAAGCAATATATTCTACTAAGTAGAAGCCAATAAAATATAATTGGGAGATATATTAGTGCTTTATGTACTGCACCCAGATTATTACTACTTTGTTATACACACAGCTTATTTTTATTAAACAGCATTGTGTATTCGAACATTTGATCATTTTTTACTTAGCAAAAAGAAAAATTCCCCATACATTGAAACATATTGGTAAATATAAATCCCAGAGTCTTTCTCTTCTATCAGGTTGTAAATAAATGTATTTTTGGTTGCTCCTGTTTTTTGAGAGTAAACCCCTCTCTGACTGCCATACAGCTATATATGTTATAATTGCAAATACCCTGTGCAGATATGGAGATCATAGTATCATAGTATCATCATAGTTTATACGGTTGAAAAAAGACACTTGTCCATCAAGTTCTACCAAGGAAGGGAAGGGATTGGATGAGGAAGGGATTTAGGGGAAACAATTCTATATAACATAACCATCAATGTTATTTAGGTGTAAAAAGGCATCTAGACCCATCTTGAAGCTCTCTGCTGTCCCTGCTGTGACCAGAGCCTGAGGCTGGCTATTCCACAGATTGACATTTCATGATAGTGGCCCACTTCAAACTGCTATATCTTCTGAATCAGGGCACCTAGAAACACAGTTCTGGTTTCATTATAAGAAAAATCTCCACTTAAATGTGTGTCTAGGTGCCACGGTACTGGACATATCCATTGTTAAAGTTTTAGCCGGAAATGCGATCTTTATATACAGCCCCCGCTGGTGAATGTATCTTTAATAGTGGATATCTCTGATACTGTGGCACAATCCTGCTGCGATATTAAAACTGCTATGGATCAGAAGATAAGTTTGAAGTTTGTCCCTTCCATCCTGTGAGCTGTAGGTAGAATGGAGAAGCGCTGTAGGTAGACAGAGCTGACAGTTTTCAGAAGTACATGCACACTCTACCTCTGTAACTGAACTTAGGGAATGGTGACCCATTGAAGCTGTACTTCTTATATATCAAAAAAATTATGATTTTCTTTGCAATAAACCAATTATTACGAAGAAAATCATAATTTTCTTGCATTTTTAGTCATTTTCTAATTCTGTACCGCGATGGCTAGGTAGGTACCTGATATTTGTTCTCTGTTAAATAGGCTTGCTCCTTCACCTCTAGCTGGATAACCTTCACACAGTATTTCAATAGGTTTTTTTTATTTGATCTTCTTATATTCAATAACATATTTTTGGAATTAATTTTATGTTTGCTTTGGCACTTTTCCTGAAGGTTCTATGCCTGTATATTGCCTCCTTCCTCCTTCCTCCTACCCCTTCCACCTTCCCTTGCTCCCATTTCATTGTAGGTCTTCCTTCCTCTCTTATTGTGCCCCCCCCATTTCCTTGTTGAATAATATAATAAATTTAATTAAAAAATCAGATTTTCTTACAGTGGGACAGAGAAGGGTAAGAGCTACTGGGAGGCACTGTGACTGCTGGGGGGGGGGGGGGCAGTGTGGCTACTGGAGGCACCATGACTGCTGGGGGGCACTGTGTTTAGGGAGGTACTGCTGGGAGGTAATGTGGCTATGGGGGGTAGCATGGCTACTTGAGGCTCTGTGACTGCTGAGGGGCAGTGTGTCTACTGGGGTCAATGTGACTGTTGAGGAGCATTGTGGCTACAGTGTGGTACAATGTGGCTACTTGGAGCCCTGTGACTGCTGTGGGAGCTGTGTGGCTAGTGGCCCACTTCAAACTGCTATATCTTCTGAATCAGGGCACCTAGAAACACAGTTCTGGTTTCATTATAAGAAAAATCTCCGCTTAAATGTGTTTCAAGGTGCCACGGTACTGGACATATCCATTGTTAAAGTTTTAGCCGGAAATGCAATCTTTATATACAGCCCCCGCTGGTGAATGTATCTTTAATAGTGGATATCTCTGATACTGTGGCACAATCCTGCTGCGATATTAAAACTGCTATGGATCAGAAGATAAGTTTGAAGTTTGTCCCTTCCATCCTGTGAGCTGTAGGTAGAATGGAGAAGCGCTGTAGGGAGTCAGAGCTGACAGTTTTCAGAAGTACATGCACACTCTACCTCTGTAACTGAACTTAGGGAATGGTGACCCACTGAAGCTGTACTTCTTATATATCAAAAAAATTATGATTTTCTTTGTAATAAACCAATTATTACGAAGAAAATCATAATTTTCTTGCATTTTTAGTCATTTTCTAATTCTGTACCGCGATGGCTAGGTAGGAACCTGATATTTGTTCTCTGCTAAATAGGCTTGCTCCTTCACCTCTAGCTGGATAACCTTCACACAGTATTGTCAATAGGTTTTTTTTATTTGATCTGCTTATATTCAATAACATATTTTTGGAATTAATTTTATGTTTGCTTTGGCACTTTTCTTGAAGGTTCTATGCCTGTATATTGCCTCCTTCCTCCTTCCTCCTACCCCTTCCACCTTCCCTTGCTCCCATTTCATTCTAGGTCTTCCTTCCTCTATTATTGTGCCCCCCCATTTCCTTGTTGAATAATAAATTAAAAAATCAGATTTTCTTACAGTGGGACAGAGAAGGGTAAGAGCTACTGGGAGGCACTGTGACTGCTGGGGGGGGGGGGGGGCAGTGAGGCTACTGGGGGTACAGTGTCTCTACTTGGAGCCCTGTGACTGCTAGGGGGGCAGAGTGGCTACTGGGTACACTGACTGCTGGGGGAACACTGTGGCTACTGGGGCACTGTGACTGCTGGGGAGCACTGTAGCTACTGGGGCACTGTGACTGCTGGGGGGAGAGGGTGACTGAGATTACTGTAGCTTCTGGGGGGAGGGATTCATTATTGTGTTGTGGTTTCCCTCAAATGACTGATTGCCATGGTTATACTGTATGAATGTATGTAATTGTAATCGTAAATGTATACTGTATGAACTATTAAGTAACAGCTTGAGTAGATACATTTATGCAGTAATAAAATGACATTCAACCCCTTTAAGCCAATCATGAGGCTGTTGCCTGATGGCCCATGAAAATGAGTTTGACATCCCTGCTCTAGAGCAACACAAAAAATGCTTTGGGGCACATTTACTTACCCGTCCGCTGGAGTTCACAGAAAGTGCATTGTCCAACGATCAGGCACTCTGCCACAATTCACTAAGATTGTGTGCCAGATATCCTGCATGTGTCTCTTCCCCACTCAGGTCCACCGGAGTTCCCCTTCTCTTCCTGGTGCATGTAAGTGCATTGTCTTGCAATTTGAATCTTAAATCACTCGGATTGTCCGACGGCATCCACCCCCCCTCCCATTTCTGTTGCATGAAATCCAGCAGAGCTGTGCCAAAATACAATCACGTGCGGCACAATGCCAACACAAACCTCTGTTAAATACCTGTCCAAACAGTGAAATTGCCAAAACTGTCAGAAAGTCTGACGAAAGTAAATAAGCCCCATTGTTTCTAATTGCTTTGCTAATTTGTGCTTTGTCCTGCCAATAAAGATTATTTAAATTTTTATATTTGCGAAAAGTAGCATGGTCTCTTTTTTTTTTACCTTGGAGCCCTAGCCTAAGAGTGTGTTAATGAAAAAGTTTTTTAATGCAGCACCATAAGTATAGAAAAGAAGTATACAAATCCCACAAAGTTGGTTATTGACACCCAGTTCTGGTGTATATTAACAGTCTTCTATAAAACTATATGATTGCAGTGATTATATGTATGTGATATTCTTCCAGACAGGAATGGAAAAACCCAGCTCTGTAAACGCATCTATTCTGTAGTCTGTCCACTTGATGTCACTATTATATTGTAAGAAGCCAGGTCTGACAGTCCGTCCGCTGCTCTTCCAAGCCTCCCTGGGTAATGTTAGCTTTGTGCATCCCTAAGCAGGCAAAGGCACAGCTGGCTTCAGATATGCAGTCAGGTGTCACAGTTTCATCCTGTGTGTGCTCTGAAAATACTGACTTATTCTACTCTTGTTTATATACCTGGAAAGCAAAAGAAATTCCACTTGTGGATTTACAAAAGCATCTGGCAGAGTCATTGATAGTTGTGTAGAATACAGGAAGCCCTGGGTCAGCCATGGCCTCTGTCTAACAATATGACTGTAGTTTCAAGTAGGAGATCTCACTAACTGACTAGAATATATTTATACAACATGTATTATAAATAAAACACAAACCACTCAATATTCTGGTTTATAGGAATATAGAAAAATAAGAGATCAAGAGATCAAAATTAGAGAACAATGTTTGATCATTTGATTTTTTTTCCCGAGCCCTCTCCATTGCCGGTAAGTCTTTGCTGCATATTGCCGGCACTGATCGCGGGTGTTTTCCTGCTGATCGCCGCCGGCAAAGCTGCCGGTGGCTTCAAAAGGATGGCGGCACATGGGCGCCGCGATCTTTCCGAGGATTGTCGCTCCCCGCGACGTCATAGGGGAGCGGCGATCCGTCGCCATGGTAGCATCGGGTCTCACGAAGACCCGAAGCTACTTCGGGTTAACCCATTCATTACGATGTTCTATCAGCACATTGTAATGTATAAGGAGTAAAATCCCCATATACTGCCATACTGTAGTGCTGTATATAGTGCTGAAATTTGTGTCCGCTGCTTTTTAGGAATTTGTGGATGAGTGCCAGGTAATAGTTGCATTTAGCTGGCCCTGTCTTCCCAGTACTCATACACCACTTTACACCCATTTCCTAATACACAGTGTATACAGACATGTAATGTTTGAGGAACGAGTATTATCACACAGGACGGTGCAGGCCCAGACGTCAGCCACCGCTACATCATATGGGTGGCCAAATCCGGCGCACACATTAGAAGGTCACATACGCTGACTCAGGAGCGGGACACGAGCTGTGCGGGCCGCGATGTATGGAAGAGGACCGGCCAGGGGGGGCGGAATTGGTACACTTTTTTTGTGTGTTTTTCTTGACTTCGATTATCAAAGCCGAGCTAGGGTTGTCAGCACATTATTTTTTCCAGCCTCCTAGTAATAAATTAAAAACTAAATAGAAAGAGAAGATAACAACCCTCTTATGGCCTGTAAACGGAAAAATATAAAGAAATGGCTTTTAAATGTGGGAAAGCAAAAAATGGTGGCATTGGAAACCTGAAAGTGACCTTGAAAGGATTAAATAGACTCAATAAAACTGTACGTTTAATAAAAATACAGATAAATACATGTAAAAAGTAATTCTTTATGAATCTTTGCAACATATGGGATATTGCCAAAGCTACTCTTCCTCATCAGGTACTTGCAAATGTCATCATATTCAATATTTAGGCTGAAAGTGTTTCTAATGAATTAATCATCACATCAACCATTTTTGTTGTCTCATCCTGGTGATTTTGAACACTCTAGGGTCACTAATACATGTACGAAAATAGTTTGCTGATCTCAATCGCGCAGTTTAGTATTGTCTTCTTTATTATTCTCCAAACCCGTGGTAAGTACTCCTCCACAAACATCAGGGGGGGACAGGGGGGGGGTTGGTTGGGGGGGTGTTGTGTGGACCTTCCCCTGCTGGTCTGATTCCTGTTTTGGATTAGATTTTGTGTGTCTATGGTTCAATCTGTCCTTGCCATGATACTCTATCTCATAAAATTTTGTTCCATTTTGCCCCATATCCATAGGATTGCTTAAAGTTTTCTCTGGTCATTTCACCATATCTTATTGTTTTATTTTGCTTGCCTGTTTCTCTGCTCCCTATCTCCATCTTCCGTCTCCCTTTCTTCTTGTTATGCATAGATATCCTGGGTACGCTGCGCTGCAAGGATCAATCATGTTGTCAATATGATAAACTATTTATTTACATCGTTTAAAAACACATTTGGTGTATTTTAACTGATAAGGATAAATACTCAAAGTGTATTCTAATAGATTTTAATAACCATTAAATAAAACACAAAAAAACAATTGTCCTTCTGAAAACATTTTTTGACCTGAAGCAACATAAGAGATGATCTTATTGGCCTTAACTTATGCTGCTGAGATTCCATACCAGTTGACTGGAAGGGCTGCTCCTCGCGGACACATTTGGTATAAAGATCTATCCAACATGGGATTAGCACTCTCCGTGTCACCACCCCAGCCATTAGTTATCAATAGATATTTAATTTTGACTTATTACACAAGGCGCCGTCTCCCTTGGCTGTCCTTTTTCTCTACTACTTATCTAGCTAACTAGTCTCCTATTGCCAATGAAACATCAAACAGCACTCGCCCAATATGATCAAAAATCTCATGTACATTAGTCAACGCGCTCCTCATTCATGTCACCCGCACTTTTTCCCTTTTTCCGTACTCCTCATGTCACATCAATTATACACAGTCTTACAATTTCAAATAGACTCATCCCCTCACTCCCTGTATAGGCAACAGATAGATCTCCCCAAACTCTAATATAGGAAATCATTAGAGGAAAACTCATACTGATCAACAACAATTCAAAGTTAATAAATTTTGCTTTTGCACCCAGAGCTGAAATGGACATAATTGTGGCATTTGTCCAGCCCATGGTGTCAAGAGACAAAAAGAACTGGGAGACCCAGTGTTATAAATTTGGGATAGTATAGATAAACTCTGTCCATATACTTCTAACTGAAGTGATATGGAAATACCCCAACAGTTGTTACAAACTGAGCTGGGACCAATCCGTGAATTGTTCTTCATTCACCAGATCGGGAACAGATCTTATCTGAGTTGGTTGTACTCTTTCCCCCCCTTGCCTGTAGGATTGTTTACATCAAATTCTCATTCGGAGGTGAAATCTAAAGTAAAAACTTCATAGATGTAAGTTAAAGGCAAATACTTCATAATTTAAAGGCATCCCTAGGATAGTAAAATTAGGATAGTAGAGCAAATCCATTTCAACGTTCACAAGGACCGACCAAGCATCGAACATACTAAATGTCTGCGTCCTTTCAGTAAATTGATAATGGTGAGAATCTACACTAGTCAAATAATAGAGTTTTATGCTCACATATCACACCACACATAGATGTATACATAATTCAATACGAGTGTGTACACATTCAGTACTTAACATCTCGAGCTAGGAACTGGTGGATGACTACAAAAAGTTACATAAATACTTTCAATACTTTTACAAAACTGTACATGAAACGTGTGGCTTCATGTGAAGTAGGTCAGACCGTCTGAGTATCACTGGTACCAATTTGTACAATTTCCTGCCATTTAGTTACCCATGTGATGGTGACCTTTCAGAGAGTGAGTGCCCAAACTACAGCCACCGCGGCAGTCCAGGCCGTCCTGGGATTCAAAGGATACCTTGAGTCAATTCCTGTGCTGGTGAGAGGCCTTTGAAGAGCCACCACTCTGACCACCCATGCCATAGGTTCACCACCATTGGACGACACATTCCTAAATACTACCTTGGGTCAGAATGTAATACAGTAGTTATGTAGTTTTCTGGTGTACAAGCTGAATAACAAATACAACAATAACAGCTATGTGCTTGCACACCTCTCTCAATGGAGCTACAAACATTCAGGGTGATTCCAGTTAAAACCCAAATTGTAAATAGAGAAATGAGTTCTACCGGAGCTCCCGATTCCCTTGCTTCCGGTGTCCTCTCTTTCCAATATGTCAAAATAGAGCTTCCCACCTCCTCTCAGCACAATTCCTGAATCCTGCCCCCGATAAGAACTATACCGCTATTCAGAGCAACACGAATCACCCTCGTTTTTCTTGTACCTCCTCCGTAATGCAACTATGTGCGGAGATCGCTGAAGAATTCATCACCCAGGTATAGGCTGTACGTTTACCACTCAGGATGTTATTTATGATTAAAAACATACTCACAAAGAGCGATAAAAAGCGCAATCATAAAACTCCCCTAGCAACGCCCCAAAGAGCCAACACGGGCGAAACCCAGGTCGGGCGAGCACCTGTAGCTGCACCCATATTGGAGTTTTAATATGCTCATTTTTATCGCTCTTTTGTGAGTATGTTTCTTAATCTAAATAATCCTGAGTGTAACTGTACTACTCTATCGGCGCGGTGAATACTTCCAGCGATCCACTGCAACACTATGGTGCAAACGGATGGAGGCACAGGAGAACGCAGGAGTTTTTGGTCTGATCGCGTATATTCTTATCGAGAGGATTCAGAATTGTGCTGGAGGAGTGTGAACTGCTCTATGTTTGACATATTGGACGGAAGTACACACGGAAGCAGGAATCGGGAGCTCGTTCAGAACCATTTCTAGTCATGAAATGTTACAATCCTGACCTACAGACAGAATGGTGATTATTTCCCCCTCACGCCACATCCATGCAAGTAGGCATTAAGGGGGGGTGAAGATAGCCACCCCGTTACAAAGGCCGCACAGGGTCCCCTGCTCTGCACAATAGCTATAGCTTTGCCAGAATTTGACACAGGTTATGCACAAAGTAGCCTAACTTTGCATATCTTTAAATTCATCTCCCCTTAGATCTGTATCTTTCTACTTCTAGGAACATAAAGGCTGTTTGATTTTAATATATAACAGTAGACATGAAAGAATTATAGATCGATAAGTACCATAGATAGATCGATGTCTTATATATTTATTTATCAAATATTAATAAGTTTCATTTAGAACAGACCTTACCTGAAACACCCCAAACCCATTTTGTCCCAGATAACGTTCACATTTCAGCAATGTCCCCCCACCGGCCATCAAACAAGTGACAATGGATGTTTTCCCACAGACTACATTGGGATTAAACTGGGCAGTGCAGACCCCTGGCAGCAGAAGCACGCACAGCAAGTCATGTTTATCAGTACTGTGTCCAGCATCTTGTCTCCAGCCTATTTATAGCAGCAGCAGACGATGAGGCAACTTCTGGCTCTAGTGAGTCGCTGATGTCAGCACGCTTCCGTTTTTCTGAGGTGAGAGGGAAGAGAACCCATGCAGCAGCACAGTAATTGGATAAGACAAGTGCTGATTTGGATTAATACACCTAACAAGCTATAAGCTTTAAAGGGATTGGACATGTATGCTTAAGGGGTTGTCCTACTATTGTAAAAATTTGCATCCATCTAAGGAGGGTTTTTTATTTATTTAAAAGGGACTTTAACTTACCTGCTCCGTGCTCCGGGTCCTGCCATGGTCCTCTGAGCCCATCCCATACGGTTACAGGGTCACAGAAGCTCTGTTTTAACAACTTCCAGGTGGCCTGCACACCCACCCGTCTCCCATTCCTGTGCCTGAGACAGTCTGTACAAGAAACTGCTTGCAAGGCGTCCTGCTCATTGGAAATGGCAGGTGATGACACAACCCGACCAAAGTACATCTTAATTTAATCATAACTGTTTCTCATAGTCTGAGAGTCTTTTAGATGCTAATTTGACTGACTACCTTGTGGTTTTTTTATCAACAAAACTAAAGGGGAACATGGCAGCACAATATGTAATAAAATAACACATATTAAAATTGGTCTCAAAGAAAAACACTGATTTCTTTGTGTTCTACACATGCTAGAATCATTGCAGCTTTTAGCTGAATATACATACATTTATCTATTTTAATTAGCTTTCTTTAAAAAAAAAAAAAACACCCAGTGTGATATATTACAACTTCACACACTCTCAACAACCACGTACATCTGGAAGATAATTCTTATATTTATTTGACACTAAACATGGTTCTAAATACTATAAACCAACAATATGCTTGTTCTCCACCACTTGAAAATACTCATCTCAGACAAATATATGCTCTTCTCAGCTCATGGACTTTGGAGAAAATTTTATGGGTAAAAGAGGATTCACATAATGAACTCTAGAAAGAACATTTTATTACCGTGAGTTGAGCTAGTTTATTGGGGTAAAATCTGGTGACTGGTTAGGACTGTGGCTGTTCTCAGTGTTGGAAGCATTGGTGTATGAAGGCATGCACCATAAGAACTTGGAACCTTGACCTAAATATCAGAGCTGGTGAGTTTTGGTTCAGAATCTGGAACCTCATTGGCATGAAAACAAGAATTGCAACCACAATCTCATACATACACTTACCCCGTATAAAACTAAAGAGCTGGGTTCGGGACCTGGTCACATGACCTCCGGTCTCCGTTCTCAGGATACATCCAAATTTGCAGATAATATAACATGAAATCTAAAATAAAATTATTACTGCAGTATTGGTGCAAGACAGTATCAAATGTTTTCTCTAAATGAATAAAAATTGTGGATACCCTGCCGAGATCCCACAGGCAGGCAGCATTGTGGTGTTGCCATGTCCATTTGCCTATGAAAGTCCTGAGGTGGGACAACTTACCCCCAGCGCTCTCGGTGCAGGATGCCTGTAACAGGATTTCTTAGACTTACATAGGGTACTAATAGCACCTAAACAAAAAGTGACTATCCCTAGAAACAGATCTATTGTGCGACAATGGGATGTTGTACACCAGTCATATCTTGTGGGCGATAGTCACTAAACTAGTACTAAAAGGCTCTGAATTTTTGCACTGCACTTATAATCTACTCAAATCCAGGCTGACCTTTCCCTGCTGCACCAAATATTACAATTTGTAGTTTGCAGTACACATCATGACTTCCACACAGTCGCTTAGTAGTCTACTTCTGGTGCATTTTTATTTCTGCCAGCCATCTCTTCCAGAAGATGGACTTCCTATGACGTGATAGCTATCCTTTTAGAGACCTAATAAGTTGTGCTACCTGTTTTGTAACAGCTTTTAATTGTATCAGCATCCAAAGGACACCATACAGTTGAAAGAAAGAGGTGAAATTCTGATTATCATGTAGCTTCCTTCTAGGGTCCCCTGAATAGAATTGTGGGGCCCAGAGCAGGAGCTCTAATAATATAACACACCTTGTCTGCACGTCCTTGCTCCTCCTGTAGTCCCAGGCAGCTAAAGATGTGTAGCTTTTAAATAGCACTGATCACAGCACCTCCTGGGTGGTCAGGGACTGCAGGAGGTGATTTGAGTCCTACCTGGAAGCTCTGTGCTGGGATTATGTCCTGGGTGCCCACAGAGAGTGCTCCAAGTACCACCTCGGCACACTGTCCTAAGACATCGGGTCTCTACTGGCTTCTGGGGGGACCGTGCAGTCTCTCATACAATATGTACTGCACAGCCTCTCCATCGCTCTCCTACCCGGAGGGTTCATGTGACCATCAGTCCTGGAGTCTCCCACGGTCTCAAGGAAGGTTTAACGGGTAAGTAATAATATGGTAACCCTATTGGCTCACCCAACATTGTTAAACTTTCCTCAAAGTGGCCAACCTTTTAGGAATGTGCCCCTCAGACCTAGTTAGGCATCAAACCAGAGACTAGATCCCAATGAGTGGAAACACTAAGCCATCTCAAAGCACTAAATTATATACTGCTTTTATTTTTACAGGTGTCAAATTGATTGTTCTGTTCATAATTCTTGCCTTATCAACTGTATATTCATGTTTCTGTATAATTTTTTTGTCTGCAGTTGTGTTTTCCAAACCAATGAAAAAAACTGCAATTATCAACCTTTTAAATTAGCCAATAACAGGTATCAGCAACCAAGAACACTTTCTATCAGCCCAAACCCCTGGTTGACATGTAAATGCCACTTTGCTTCATAACATATGCCGTATAATAAAATGGAACATTGTATATGTAGTTGTGAGATGGGAAAAGCTGTCCAGCTTTGTATTCTGTTGTCTTCATAGGTCGTCACACCATAAGCCACATAGGAACTGCAGGTCACATGGGTTTTCATCACCACAGGGGTTTAATTGTCATCAGGGTCCCCAACCTCATTATTTCATGTCCTTTATGTGAAAGAAATCAATAAAATGAAGATGAATTGAAGATGCTGTGAGTGTATTTTGTCCATGTATTGGAAATGCTTAACAGAGCTAGTCTACAATCCTTGATAATCAAATAGAGGCAAATGACCACTGAGTCAGATTCAGCTTCACATTGATATATTGGATTTCTCATGATTACAATTTGGCATGACATGAATGGCAATGAAGGGGTCTGCAGCAAACTGGCGATAGTAAAACGAGCCGAGCCAGTGCTGCTTACTGTGATCTGGGTGCCAGTACAACGGGTCCTTCCTTCTGTCCAGAGATGACATCACATAAGTGCCAAGCAGGCATCCAGTATTCAAGGTGACACCATATTCTAAGGAAAGTAAAACATTACATTTTCTTGTCTGTTATGTGTAGATATGCCCATCAAAATATCCAGAATCCCAGTGATCACAAGATCCGCCCCCTGGTCCTTTAAAGTCCCCTAGTAATTGTATTTGAAGAGAGCTATCTCTTACAGGCTCATAGAAATAAATGCAGTGCAGGTCGGTCATGAACACAGCGCTACATTCCTTCCAAGTTTGATGGTGTAATCAATTTTCAAGGGGCTCTTAAAAAAAATAATGATGTCTAAAACTGGAGAAGCCCTTTTAATTGAAAGCTTCATGTATCTAGAATTTCAGCATTTCTATAAATCTTCTTGCTTTAATCTTCTTTAATTCTATTATTAGTTATACAACTATTTAAAAAATTTGTTCATATGTGAGTAAAATTTTGCTTGTAAGCTTTCCCTTTTTATCAAGTAAACAATAACTTACAAGCTCTCATTATTGAAGACAATGAATCCTCTATTTCCACGTCCAAAAGCAATTGATTTCCTCCATTTTCCCACCAGTTAGTCAACCTTGGCCATTAACTGTATTACGGAAATAACCATGTTCCTGTATAGAAAAACACAGGGGAGTATACTATAGTCTTTTTAGTCTTTTTTCACACTACTAGCAGAAGAATTTTAGAGGACTTACTTAATCTGGCGCCATCTGTGCTCACAGACCCTTCACTTTCCACAGGTGGAGTCAGCATTATGGTGACTGCCTGGTTGATCCATCAGTTCATTGGTGGTCCAATCCAATCGTTGACATCCTATGAGGAGATTTTTGGAACAGTCATCAATAGATTAGAGAGTAATTGTTTTAAATATTTTTCTTTAAATAAAAACCTTTCCTGCTGGGAACAAAAGTTTTTTTGCCTTAATATTCTGCTTACCTGTCATTACAAAGTTTCTTGTCCAGCGATAACTAGACATCACAGGCAACTCCATAGGGATGAGCCAACATGAAGCCAACCCTCTTGTAAGCTAAATACATAGAAAATAGGATAATGTTACAATTGCATTGATACAACGCGAGTGCGGTTAGTGTATCTACAATATTCTTACCGAGCTCAAAGAGGTGAGGAATGGAGGCTCCTCCTGCTCCATGTCCTCTCTGGTTATCGTGGTTGTCTACAATACCAGGGCTCTATCATTGGGCATAAAACCCCATCCTTCTCCCCAGTTCCTGGAAAATAATAGGTTAGAGGAAGACTCATTCTATACAGTTTAGTGTACAAGGTTTCAAAAAAATTTTTCTAGAGTCACCTCAGATAGGACATCCTTTCTCCTCCACTTACGAATTACATTCCCAGTTTGGCTCCATACTTGAATTCTGTCACACGTCCATTTCCATAGTACCCACTGCTTTAATAGCTTCTCCACCCAGATCAATGACCTGTCAAAAGATGCAAGTTGTGCTTTTCCACTACAAGTTCATTTTGCTGTGCCATAAAAACAACATATCTCCAAGACAGATTAAACATCTACCTCTTGGAAGATAGGGACGACTTCCACTGGGAACCACTGAGTGGTTTAAGTGTTGAGTCTGCTGGTAATGGCTGAAGTCACCGGGCCACATATGTTTAGAAGCGTCAGCCTGAAGCCAGCCCACCAATACTGATGAGATTGTTCATATAGGCAGCAATCTTTCACGCACATAGTCCTTCTAGTGCCAAGTCCAGGAGACTCACAAGACGGCATCTCTACCTGCAGAAGAATTCATAAAAAATCATTTTCATTAGGCTAAAGATCAATTTCATTGATATCTTAGAATGTCTATTCTTAGTAATAGAATTTTGACCTATTTTGGTCAAAAACGAATTATCATAGGCCTACATTAGAAATCAAACACATACATGGCACACCTGCTAACAGTGCCCATGCTAAAGATGACTATAATCACAAGTGACCTCATCTGAATGGTTACTCACAGGGACTAAAAATAGACAATAATGGTTTTCCAAATATTTTTAGAAATAACAATTCAAAATTGAATGTATTTTCATATATGATATATATAAAACAGACAATAAAATGAAACATAACTGGACTATCTTCATCTTAAAACATCCAAACTATTAAACATGAAAGTGCTTGACACAGTAATGCTACAATAAACAATGTAAAAATATAAATTTCCTCAATCATAGTTTAATATCATACTATGTAAGGTGAAAAAAAGAGTTGGTTCATCCCATAAATCCTATGGTGCTGATCCAGAGTAAGCAAAAAAAAAAACTCACAAGGATGATTGCCGATAGTACAGTATCGCAGGAAAAAATCCCCAACCCCATAATGGCAGCAGAATGCCGACCTCGATCACGAATTGATAAACTAATATCTGTAGTATGCAAAGGAAAGTATATGTCCGTAATTCCTGAATAGCATCATTATAGTTTCTCATGTCACCACTTCCAGATTTGCATTTTCCATCATTAAAATCCAGCCGAGATAGGCACAGCAGAAAATCTCTGTTCCAGTATTGTCAGTTCCACAAGTACGTGTCAAGCCTCCACCCTCCACACTAGGTTGATGTGCTCCACTTGTACCTTCCACGTCAGATCACTCGTTATGTAATATATTTATATTCATTTTTCATAGAAATGCGGTTCAGAAGATGAAAACTATCGTTTAGACTGGACCTACCCTAAACGTTCCAAGAGAAGTACACTAACATGAAAATGTGATGGCATAAAAGTTACTACTAATATATATAATAGGAGGACAATGTTTGATGCAAAACAGACCGAAAATGTACGAAGTGCCACTCTTATAATCTGTGACATTCTAAGCTGGCTTAATCTGCAATAGCTGTCTGCCGAAAATCTTCCTGTACACATTCATGTGAAAAAGGTGGGACCTCATGGGATGAGACTGGAATTAAGATCCACACCATGGCCAAAATATGTTAACATTTTAGGAAATACTATCTAATAAGCTAAAAAAAAGAATTTTGCCCACAGGAAGATTGGTCCGAAACTTTCTCACAGCATATACCAGACAAATTTAGAACGGCTGAACAGAACGACTTGCTAAATTCAGCTCAGTGATTCTAGAGTTAGCAAATCTTTCCCAACTTTTCAAACTGGCTTTTAAAGATAAAAAATACTTTACCAACTGTTAGTACCAAAATATTAACCTAATGATAAATAATATTGAAATTCACACACCCCCTGGTTTTTACATCGGTCACCATGTCCCTGAACTGTTGCTCATTTCCAGAACGGGTGCAGAGCTTGTAGCTGATGGGTTGGTATCTTTCCCACCATGGTCGATTGTGGTCGTAATATCAGTTCCATTGGAGGGAGATCTGTAAATAGAAAAAACATAGAAATTTAGTCCATACCATATTTTACAATTGAATCACACAAAACTAAACAGAAGGAGTATTAATATTCTTTTAGTATTGTGAATATCAAAATATGAGCGTCCTAAACAGGAGTGAACAGTGGTAATTGTCCTCTACTATTGGCCTACTGACAGTGAGGTTACCCAATCCAGAAAGAATCCAGGTGTTATTAGTTTCATCCACCGTTTATTTATTATATTAAACATTTAAGATGTAAAAACTTGTTTTTAAAGGCAATGGTAATGGTTATAGGTCCTGTCTGATGCTAGTGGACATTTCCGGTCGACGTCACGGTTCCAAAGTATCATAAAAGTTGAAGGTTTTACAGCAAATAATTATATTATGTGTAACAAAGATAAATTTAAACCACATAGCATAGTTATTAATGGATGTTGTTTAAATGAATGTTTGTTACACTTAAGATAAATTGCTGTAAAATCATACATTTATTCATACTTTGGGAACCACAGGAAAAAGCAAACACTGACACTGTAACCATTTAGACTGCCAAAGTGCCAGAATGTACATGAAACACGTTGTTTTTAAAACACAGTCTTTGTCTTTAATGTTTTATATTAAATAAACGTGGATGAAATAATTTTCGGAGTAGAAGCAATCTGTTCCTCGAGGTCTGGAGGCGCAGGATAATCATCAACACTACCTTCTTCCTGATTGGGTAAACTCACTGTCATTTCCAGGGATCCACCATTGCAAGTTAGGTCCAGATGAGAGAACCAACCATTAATATACAGGGGTGTCTTCATGCACAACCAAAATAAGTGAGGGAGTACATTTCTAAGATCTGAGCAGTGAACAATAGAAGATACTGCACCAAGGAGCCCTTTTCTCTTTTCTTTTCAGTACATAGGCCCCCTGAGGAGGCTTCCGAAAATTCGTTATTATATGGTTTACAATAACAGTATGGGAAACTAATCAGCTCATATTCACACACATGGACTTGTGGACAAAGGACAAATTGAGATCCTTTAAAGGGGTATGCCATCTCGGCAAATTGAGTATTGTTATTATCAATTTTCCAATATACTTTCTGTATCAATTCCTCACGGTTTTCCTAGATCTCTGCTTGCTGTCATTCTAAGAAAGCTTCATTGTTTATTTCCAGTGACAGAAATTTGACCATGGTCACGCTGGTGCACGGCTCGTTATAACAAGCTCTGATTACTCTCTGTGATCTAACAGCCACGCACCTTTTCATAAAAACAATAACAATCAAATACTCGGAACACTCTGTAAGCATAAAGCACTGTTGTATTTGCAAGGATGTATCCATTAAACAAGTTGTAATTGATCCCTTCACTGACTGTTATTTTGGCACTACATGAGCATTGATTACAGTATTGTATTAGTTATTCAAAGGGACACTATTAGAATGTTTGGTCACCATATGGCTGGTTTTGGGAGCACTTTCTGGTACTTATGAAAATATCTGGCAATGATAAAAAAATAGCTTTTCAGCATTATAAATGCTTAAAGGAAGGCATTCCTACTATAACTACAGTTACTCTGTATTACTGGTCTTGAAAAGTCTGAGAATTTTTAAGTACACATCCTGTACTCCAGCAAATCCATTAGGTCCTAGGTATCTCTCACATCTTGCAGCAATATCAGCCCAGCGCCACTCAAACAGGTGGACATATGGTCCTGCCAGACCTGAAGTTTGGGTTGTACTGGGCATAGCAAAGCCCGGACACCAGAAGAAGAAGAAGGAACTTCATCTTAAGTTCTGTTGAACTTGCAAGCGAAATGTACTCTATTTATACTACAGAGTCACCTAGGGAGCCACACAATTTGACCACCTGTTAATGAACCTCAAGATTACAGGTGGGTTATACAAAAAATATTCCCACTGTTACATAAGTGAACTGCATGTAACATCTCAATCAAGTCACCTTGGTGGTTCTAGGGTTCAGTTATATAATTTGTACATCTTTAAAGGTTCATCTCTAAGTGTTATGTAAAGTCAGATTTATACTTCTGTATTCTACTCAATGCAAAATATCATATATATACACTGTACTTACAGAAGTCTTTCTTGAACTTTGACATCCCCTTTGAATTACATAATGGGGCACATTTCTTCACGCGTCCCGTTATGCCGCCAATCCGGAAGGTCCGTCGAGGATTCGGAGTTCCCGCGAGTTCACTAGATCGTCGTCAATTTCCTGCATGTGTTTCCGAGTTCACCTTCTCTTCCCGATGCATGTAAGTGATCTTTCAACACAATTTGAAAGTTACATTTCCGTGGTTTGTCTGAATCAGTCGGGTTGTCTGACGTCCACCCCCCATTTGTGTTGCATGCAAGCCGGCGCTGAAGCGCCAATCGATCGCGTGCGCCAAAAATCCTGGGCAATTCAGGCGCAAAACGAAAAATTAGCGGAACCGATGGAATGCGTCCAACGGACCCAACATGTAGAAGAATGGAGGGCCTTCATCATTCATCACAAATAGAGTTTCTAGCTCCCATCTCGGCACATTGTGAAGTATGTAGTGCAGCTATGGATCCCTCCTGGATTTGAGATAAGAACACTCCAAGTAAAGAAATTTAACCAGTGACAAGACAATCACACCTTTCCTCAAAGCAGTACTTCATGCTTTATTATAGACCATGATCATACAGCAATTTCAAGACTGGACAGCTTTCCAACACGTTTCAAACGCACAATGCATTCTTCCTCATGGCTATTACAAATGGTTAAAAACAACACTACCATAATAAAGGTTGCAAGCCACTGCCCTAATTTGGGCACCTGGGATCAAAGCTTGGAGTGGATGCACTTACATGTATAGCATTTAAAACAAACTAATCTGTTAATCATGTTGCAAAACAGCAACAAACACACCTATAATCCAACTTATAAAATACAACAAGTGGGACACAATTGTGAAGAAGAACGATTATTGGATATTTTAAACCTGTCTCAGACCAGTCAAGAGTCTCTACACTTTTACTGCTCCCATGCTAGGCAAGGAGAGACACCACCCGGAAACCCCTGGGAGAGGAGATTCTGCTTATTACCGCTTCTCCAGCCTCTTCTCCTCACAGCATTGCGCAGTCACATGACTGCCGGCTCTAGAATAAAACGATCTGGCCCCATATATATTACATCCCCCCCACCCCCCCCCCCCCCCAGTATAAAAACCATATGGCCATATAATATATACAAGCGCCCCTCCCCCCAGTTAAAACCATTCTGTCCCATCTATATATACAAGCGACCCCCCCAGTATAAAACCATTCTGGCCCATATAATATATACAGCAACCCCCCTCCCCAGTATAAAACAATTATGGCCCACATATAATATATACAGCACCACCCCCTCCCCCAATATAAAAATGATTTGGCACAATATAAATATATACAGAACCTTCCCATCTGCCCGCTGTGCCGCTGCATAGAACGGAGCGACGATCACAGCAGATAGGCGCTGTTTTGCTCCATATATAACACACCTGTGTCTTAAAGCCCCCCAGCTTAGTAATATACTATATCCAATATACAGCCTCAAAATTAATAATATACCATATCCTATATACAGCCCCCCAGCTTAGTGATATACTGTATCCTATATACAGCCCCCCAGCTTAGTATATACTGTATACCCGCCACTGAAATCTGGTCCCATATAAAAAAACACCCCCCCCCGGAAAAAAGAATCTGGCCCCATAATAATATATACAGCCCCCCCCCAGTATAAAATGATTCTGGCCCCAAATAATATATACAGCCCCATCCCCCTTAGTATAAACTATCCTTGCCCCATATAATATATACAGCACCCCCACCATAAAACCATCTGGCCCCTAAATATATACAGCACCCTCCCCCCCCAGTATAAAACCATTCTGGCCCCATATAATATATACAGCACCCCCCCCCCCCCACACACACACAGTATAAAACAAAACATTCTGGCCCCATATAATATATACACCACCACCACCCCAGTTTAAAATTGATTCTTGCCCTATATATATATAACAGCACTCCCCCCCCCAGTATAAAACTTGATAATTCTGGCCCCATTATATATATACAGCACCCCCCCACACACACCACCACACATACAGTTTAAAATGAAACATTCTGGCCCCATATAATATATACAACACCACCACCCCGTTTAATCAATATTCTGGCCCTATATAATATATACAGCACCCCCCCCAGTATAAAACTATTCTGGTCACATATAATATTTACAGCCCCCCCCCCAGTATAAAACAATTCGGCACCATATAATATATACAGCCCCACCCCAGTATAAAACGATTATGCCCCCATATAATATAACAGTACAGTACCCCCCTCCCCCGTATAAAACAATTATGGCCCCATATAATATATACAGCACCCCCCCACCACACACACAGTATAAAACGAATGATTCTGGCCCCATATAATATATACAACACCACCCCAGTTTAAAATGATTCTGGCCCTATATAATATATACAGCACTCCCCCCTAAAAAAACATTGGCACATATAATATTTACAAACCCCCCCCCCCCCCCCGTAAAAACAATTCTGGTCACATATAATATATACAGCACCCCCCCCCCCACACACACACACAGTATAAAACGAAACGATTCTGGCCCCATATAATATATACAACACCCCCCAGTATAAATGATTATGGCCCCTATAATAATCACACATCCCCCAGTATAAAACGATCTGGCACTAATAAATAATATAAATATATAGAGAAAACCTTCCCATCCCCTCCTGTGCCGCTCATAGAACGGAGCGACCTCATCAGCCAGATAGGTGTTTTGTACTGCTCCACATATAAATAGCGCCTGTGCTTAAGAGACAGGCGCTATTTATTTACCTGGTGGGCGATACGGTGTCAACGGCGCCCGAATCGGCCAAATGAGATGCAAATTTTCATCTCGCCTCATGCAGATGCAGCTCTGAGCTCAGCGGCTTTTCTAATAAGACCCGTCCAGCTCTGATTAGCACCACCAGTTAAGTGGTAGTTTTCCTCTGTAAATGAGGCTCTTATGATGCCTCAATTACGAGAAAACTGTAAGTACTAAAATAATAAAGCAAAATTAAAAAAAAATAAAGTGAAAAGTCCCCAGGGGTCTTCTCTAACCTCATGGGGGACATATTAAGTAAAAACCACATACACACAAATTATGTAGTATTAATTCCTGGAAACTGCCTGCACCAATTAGTGGTGTGCTGGCCCATTAAATACCTTAATATTATTTTGTGTGTATGTGTGTTTTTACTTAATATGTCCCCCATGAGGTTGTAGAAGACCCCTGGGGGACATTTTCACTTTATTTTTTTTAAATTTTACTTTATTATTTTTGTCTTACAAGTTTTCTCCTGTAATTGAGGCATCTATAAGAGCCTCATTTACAGAGGAAAACTACCACCTGTAACTGGTGGTGCTAATCAGAGCTGGACTGGGTCTTATTAGAACCAGCAGCTGAGCTCAGAGCTGCATCTGCCATGAGGCGAGATGAAAATTTGCATCTCTAATGTGGCCGATTCGGGCGCCCGTTGACACCTGTATCGCCCACCAGGTAAATAAATAGCGCCTGTCTCTTTAAGACACAGGCGCGATTTATATGTGGAGCAGTACAACACCTATCTGGCTGCTGACGTCGCTCCGTTCTATGCAGCGGCACAGGCAGCGGATGGGAAGGTTTCTCTATATATTTATATTATTTATATGTGGCCAGAATCGTTTTGTACTGGGGGGATGCTGTATATATTATATTGTGCCATAATCATTTATACTGGGGGGGTGTTGTATATATTATATGGGGCCCGTTGTGGGTTGGAGAGATATTGCTTGGATACCCTGCTGAGGCTCCACACAGCACGGCAGCTTGTGGTCCATTTGGCCTATGAAAGTCCTGAGGTGGGACAACTTACCCTAGCGCTCTCGGTACAGGATGCCTTAACAGGATTTCTTAGACTATACATAGGGTACTAAGCACATCACACCATAACTAAAGTACTATCCCTAGAGAACAGATATCATTGTGCGACAAGGGATGTTGTACACCAGTCATATCTGTGGGCGATAGTCACTAAACTACTAAAAGGCTCTGAATTTTTGCACTGCACTTATAATCTACTCAATACTCAGAGTACATTTGGCTGATCTTCCTGTGCCACCAAATATTAATTTGTAGTTTGCAGTAATCAATCATGACTTCCACACAGCTAAGTTGTTACTTCTGGGGCATTTATATATTCTGCCAGCCATCTCTTCCAGAAGATGGACTTCCTATGACGTGATAGCTATCCTTTTAGAGACCTAATAAGTTGTGTACCTGTTTTGTAACAGCTTTTAATTGTATCAGCATCCAAAGGACACCAATACAGTTGAAAGAAAGAGGAGAATCATGATTATCATGTAGCTTCCTTTAGGGTCCCCTGAATAGAAATGTGGGGCCCAGAGCAGGAGCTCTAATAATAATAACACCGCCTTGTCTGCACCGCTTGCTCCTCCTGTAGTCCCAGGCAGCTAAGATGTGTAGCTTTTAAATAGCACTGATCACAGACCTCCGGGTGCAGGGACTGCAGGAGGTGTTTTGAGTCCTACCTGGAAGTCTGTGCTGGGATATGTCTGGGTGCCCACCGAGAGTGTCCAAGTAACCTCTGGCACACTGTCCTAAGACATCGGGTCTCTACTGGCTTCTGGGGGACCGTGCAGTCTGACGCCATTCGTCTACAGACAATATGTACTGACAGCCTCTCCATCTGCTCTCCAACCCGGAGGTTCATGTGACCTACAGTCCTGGAGTCTCCCCCGGTCTCAAGGAAGGTTTAACAGGGTAAGTATAATATGGGTAACCCTATTGGCTCACCCACACTGTTAAACTTCCTCAAAGTGGCCAAACCTTTTAGGAAGTTCCTCAGACCTAGTTAGGCATCAAACCATAGACTAGATCCCCATGAGTGGAAAAAAGCCATCTCAAAGCACTAAATTATATACTGCTTTTATTATTTTACAGGTGTCAAATTGATTGTTCTGTTCATACGACTTGCCTTATTCAACTGTGTATTCATGTTTCTGTAATTTTTGTCTGACGTTGTGTATTCCACAAACCAATGAAAAAAACTGCAATTATCAACCTTTTAAATTAGCCATAACAGGTATCAGCAACCAGAACACTTTCTCTCAGCCAAACCCCTGGGTGACATGATTAAATGCCACTTTGCTCAAAACAATATGCAGTTAATAAAATGAACATAGTGTATAATGTAGTGTGAGATGGGAAAAGCTCGTCCTTTGTATTCTGTGTCTTTAGGTCGTCAACACAAGCCACATAGGACTGCTGGTCACATGGGTTTTCATCACCCAAGGGGTTTAATTGTCATCAGTGTCCCCAACCTCATTATTCATGCACCTTATGTGAGAAAGAAATCAATATAAATGAAGATGAATTGAAGTAGCGTGAGTGTATTTTGTCCTATTGGAAATGCTTAAGCAGGACTAGTCTACAATCCTATGATAATCAAATAGAGGCAAAGAACCACATGAGTCAGTTCAGGCTTCACATTGATATATTGGATCTCATGATTACAATTTGGCATGACATGAATGGCAATGAAGGGGTCGCAGCAGAGAAACTGGCGATAGTAAAACGAGCCGAGCCAGTGCTGCTTACTGTGATTGGGTGCCAGTACAACGGGTTCCTTCCTTCTGTCCAGAGATGACATCACAGTAAGTGCCAGCAGGCAGTCCAGTATTCAAGGTGACACCATATTACTGAAGGAAAGTAAAACATACATTTTTTGTCTGTTATGTGGTGATAGGCCATCAAAATGCCAGAATCCCAGTGATCACAAGATCCGCCCACTGGTCCTTTAAAGTGCCCCATGGATGTACTTTGAAGAGAGCATCTCTTACAGGCTATAGAAATAAATGCAGTGCAGGTCGGTCATGAACACACGCTAATTCCTTCAGTTTGATGGTGTAATAAAAATTTCAGGGGCTTCTAAAAAAAATGATGTCTAAAACTGGAGAAGCCCTTTTAATTTGAAAGCTTCATGTATCTAGAATTCAGCATTCTATAAATCTTCCTTTAATCTTCTTAATTTTTAAGTTATCAACTAAAAATTTAAAAAATTGTTCATATGTGAGTTAAATTTTGCTTTAAGCTTTCCCTTTATCAAATAAACAATAACTTACAAGCTCTCATTATTGAAGACAATGAATCCTCATTTCCACGTCCAAAAGCAATTTGATTTCCTCCATTTTCCCACCAGTTAGTCAAACCTTGGCCATTAACTGTATTACGGAAATAACCATGTTCCTGTATAGAAAAAACACATGGGAGTAGTTACTAGTAGTCTTTTTAGTCTTTTTTCACACTACTAGCAGAAGAATTTTAGGACTTACTTAATCTGGCGCCATCTGTGTCACAGACCAGTCATTAACAGGTGGAGTCAGCATTAATGGTGACTGCCTGGTTGATCCATCAGAGTTCATTGGTGGTCCAATCCAATCGTTGACATCCTATGAGGAGATTTTTGGAACATCATCAATAGATTAGAGAGTAATTGTTTTAAATATTTTCTTAAATAAAAACCTTTCCTGCTGGGAACAAAAGTTTTTGCCTTAATATTCTGCTTACCTGTCATTAACAAAGTTTCTTGTCCAGCGATAACTAGACATCAACGAGCAACTCATAGGGATGAGCCAAATGAAGCCAACACCATCTTGTAAGGCTAAATACATAGAAAATAGGATATGTTACAATTGCATTGATACAAGCGGAGTGCTGTTAGTGTATCTACAATAATTCTTACCGAGCGTCCAAGAAGGTGAGGATGGAGGCTCCTCCTGCTCCAGTCCTCTCTGGTTATCGTGGTTGTCTACAATACCAGGGCTCTATCATTGGGCATAAAACCCCATCCTTCTCCCCGTTCCTGGAAAAGATAGGTTAGAGGTAAGACCTCATTCTATACAGTTTAGTGTACAAGGTTTAAAAAAATTGTTCTAGAGTCACCTCACGATAGGACATCCTTCTCCATTCCACTACGAATTACATCCCAGTTTGGCTCCCTACTTGAATTCTGTCACAAGTCCATTTCCATAGTATCACTTGCTTTAATAGCTTCTCCACCCCAGACAATGACCTGTCAAAAGATGCAAGTTTTGGCTTTTCCACTACAAGTTCATTTGTTGTGCCATAAAAACAACATATCTCCAAGACAGATTTAAACATTTACCTCTTGAATGAAGGGACGACTTCCACTGGGAACCACTGCTGGATTTAAGTTGTTGAGTTGCTGGTAATGGAGTGATGTACCGGGCCACATATGTTAGAAGCGTCAGCCTGAAGCCAGCACACCAATACTGATGAGATTGTTCATATAGGCAGAATCTTTCCACGCACATAGTCCTACTCTAGTGCCAAGTCCAGGAGACTCACAAGACGGCAAATTCCTTACCTGCAGAAGAATTCATAAAAAATCATTTCATTAGGCTAAAAGATCAATTTCATTGATATCTAGAAGTCTATTCTTTAGTAATAGAATTTTGACCTATTTTGGTGTAAATCACGAATTATCATAGGCCTACATTAGAAATCATCACAGCATACATGGCACACCTGCTAACAGTGCCCATGCAAAAGATGACTATAATCACAAGTGACCTCATCTGAATGGTTACTCACAGGGACTAAAAATAGACAAATAATGGTTTTCAAATATTTTTAGAAATAACAATTCAAAATTGAATGTATTTTCATATATGGATATATAAAACAGAACAAAAAAATGGAAACAAACTGGGCTATCTTCATCTTAAAACATCCAAACTATTAAACCATGAAAGTGCTTGACACGTAACTGCTACAATAAATCAAAAATGTAAAAAATAAATTTCCTCAAATCATAGTTCTAATATATCTATTGTAAGGTGAAAAAAAGAGTTTGGTTCATCCCATAAATCCTATGGTGCTGATCCAGAGTAAGCAAAAAAAAAAAAAACCTCACAAGGATGAGCCGATAGTACAGTTATTAATCCGCAACAATATGATAAAACTATATCTGTAGTATGCAAAAGGAAAGGTATGTCCGTAATTACCTGATAAGCAATATATTCTCAATGTCACACACTTCCAGATTGCATTTTCCATCATTAAAATCCAGCCGAGAATAAGGCACAGCAGGAAAATCTTGTTTCCAGTATTGTAGAGCTTCCACAAGTAGAACGTGTGCCAGAGCCTCACCAGCTCCAACACATATGGTTGATGATGGCATACACATAAATGTGACCTATAAAAATTCACATCAGGTCAAAGATCAAACATTTTCTGTATGTAATATATTTATATCAATATTTTTTTCATAGAAAAATTAGGTACATAAGATAGGAAAACATTATCTGTTTTATGACTGGAAAAGCGCTACACTCTTAATAGTCTGTGACATTCTAAGCTGGCTATAATCTGCAATAGCTGTCTGCCGAAAATCTTACCTGTACACATTCATGTGAAAAAGGTGGGACCTCATGGGATGAGACTGGAATTGAGATCCAACACCATGGGCCAAAATTGTTAACATTTTAGGAAATACTATCTAATAAGTCTAAAAAAACAAACTTTACCAGACCGAATTAGAACGCTGAACAGAACGGACTTGCTAAATTCAGCTCAGTGATTCTAGAGTTAGCAAATCTTCCCAACTTTTTCAAACATGGCTTTTTAAAGAAAAAATACTTACCAACTGTTTAGTACCAAAATATAACCTAATGAAAAATAATATTGAAATTCCACACCCCCTGGTTGTTACATCTGGTCACCATGTCCTGAATCTGTGCTCATTCCAGAAACGGGTCAGAGCTTGTAGCTGATGGGTTGGTATCTTTCCCACCATGGTCGATTGGGGCTGGTATAATCAGTTCTCATTGGGAGGGGAGATCTGTAATAAAAGAAAAACAAAAGAAATTAGTCATACCATATAGTTACAATATTTGAATCAACAAAAACTAACAGAAGGAAGTTTTATGTCTTCTGTATTTGTGAATAATCAAAGAGATATGAGAGTCCTAAACAGGAGTGAACAGTGGTAATTTCCTCTCTATTTGGCTACTGACAGTGAGGTTACCCAATCCAGAAAGAATACAGGGTGTGATTAGTTCATCCCACTTTATTTATTATATTAAACATTTAAGATGTAAAAACTGTTGTTTAAAGGCAATGGTAATGGTTAAGGTCGTCTGATGTAGTGGACATTTCCGGCTGACGTCACATGGTTCCAAAAGTATCATAAAAGTTGGAAGGTTTTACAGCAATAATTATATTATGTGTAACAAAGTAAATTTAAACCACATAGCATAGTTATTAAATGGATGTTTTGTTTAAATGAATGTTTGTTACACTTAAGATAAATATTGCTGTAAAATCATACAAGTTTAATTATACTTTGGGAAACACAGGAAAAAGCAAAACACTGACACTGTAACCATTATAGACTGCCAAAGGTCCAGATGTACATGAAAAAACAGTTGTTTTTAAAACACAGTCTTTATGTCTTAAATGTTTTAATTATTAAATAAACATGGATGAAATAATTTTCGAGTAGAAGCAAATCTGTTCCTCGAGGTCTGGAGGGGCAGGAATATCATCAACACTACCTTCTTCCTGATTGGGTAAACTCACTGTCATTTCCAGGGATCCACCATTGCAAGTTAGGTCCAGATGAGAGACCAACCATTAATTACAAGGGTGTCTTCATTGCACAACCAAATAAAGTGAGGGAGTACTTTCTAAGATCTAGACAGACAATAGAAGATATGCACCAAGGAGCCCTTTTCTCTTTCTTTTCAGTACTATAGGCCCCCTGAGGAGGCTTCCGAAAATTCGTTATTTATATGGTTTACAATAAACAGTATGGGAAACTAATCAGCTCATATTCCAACATGGACTTGTGGACATGGACAAATTGAGATCCCTTTAAAGGGGTATTGCCATCTCGGCAAATTGATTTATTGTTATTATCAATTTTCCAATATACTTTCTGTATCAATTCCTCACGTTTTTCCTAGATCTCTGCTTGCTGTCATTATAGAAAGCTTCATTGTTTATTTCCCGTGAAGAAATTTGACCCTGGTCCGCGTGGTGCACGGCTCGTTATACACACGCTCTGATTACTCTCGTGTTACTACAAGCCACGCACCTTTTCATATTAAAACAATAACAATCAAATACCGGAACACTCTGTAAGCATAAAGCACTGTTTGTATTTGCAAGGGATGTATCCATTAAACAAGTTTGTAATGATCCCTTCACTGACTTTATTTTGGCACTACATGAGCATTGAATACAGTATTGTATTAGTTATTCAAAGGACACTATTAGAATGTTTGGTCACCCATATGGCTGGTTTTGGGAGCACTTTCGGGTACTAATGAAAATATCTGGCAATGATAAAAAAATAGCTTTTTCAGCATTATAAAATGCTTAAAGGAAGGATTCTACTATAACTACAGTTACTCTGTATTACATGGTCTTGAAAAGTCTGAGAATTTTTAAGTACACATACCTGTACTCCAGCAAATCCATTAGGTCCTAGGTATCTCTCACATTCTGCAGCAATATCAGCCCAGCGCCACCAAACAGGTGGACATAGTGGTCCTGCCAGACTGAAGTTTGGGTTGTACTGGGCATAGCAAAGCCCGGACACCAGAAGAAGAAGAAGGAACTTCATCTTAAGTTTCTGTTGAACTTGCAAGCGCAATGTACTTATTTATAATACAGAGTCACCTATGGGAGCCACACAATTTGACCAACCTGTTAATGAAACTCAAGATTACAGGGGGTTATACAAAAAATATTCCCACTGTTACATAGTGTAACTGCATGTAACATCTCAATCAAGTCACCTTGGGGGGAGCTTCATGGGTCAGGTTCTAGGGTTCAGTTATATAATTTGTACATCTTTAAAGTTCATCTCAAGTGTTATGTAAGTCAGATTTATACTTCTGTATTCTCTCAATGCAAAATATCAATATAATACATGTTTACTTACAGAAGTCTTCTTTGAACTTTGACATCCCCTTGAATTTACATAATGGGGCACATTTACTTACCGTCCCGTTAGCCGCCAATCGGATGTCCGCGAGGATTCGGAGTTCCCGCGAGCATCGTGCGTCCAATTTCCTGCATGTGTTTCCGGAGTTACACTTCTCTTCCCGATGCATGTAATGGATTTTCACACCATTTTGAAAGTTACATTTCCGGGTTTGTCTGAACAGTCGGGTTGTCTGACGTCCACGCCCCATTTGTTGTGCATGCAAAACCGGCGCTGAGCGCACAATCTGATCGCGTGCGCCAAAAACTGGGCAATTCAGCGCAAACGGAAAAATGCGGAACCGATGGAAATGCGTCCCAACGGACCCAACATGTAGAAGAATGGAAGGGCCTTCATCATTATCACAATATAGAGTTACTCCCCGGACATTGAATGAAGATGTAGGTGGCTATGGATCCCTCCGGATTTGAGATAAGAACACTCCAAGTAAAGAAATTTAACCAGTGACAAGACAATCACACCTATTCCTCAAAGGCAGTACTTCATGCTTGTATTATAGACCATGATCATACAGTAGTTCAAGACTGGACAGCTTTCCAACCGTTTCAAACGCAACAATGCATTCTTCCTCATGGCTTTAACAAATGGTTAAAAAAAAAAACACTTCACTAATAAAGGTTGCAAGCCACTGCCCTATTTGGGCACCTGTGATAAAGCTTGGAGTGGATTGCACATTACATGTATAGCATTAAAAACAACTAATGTTAATAATGTTGCAAAACAGCAAACAAACACACCTATAATCCATACTTATAAATAATACAACAAGTGGGACACAATTGTGAAGAGAAAGAAATATATGGATATTTTAAACCTGTCTCGACCAGTCAAGAGTCTCTACACATTTTTTACTGCTCCCATGCTAGGCAAGGAGAGACACACCGGAAACAAACCCTGAGGGAGATGCTGCTTTTACCGCATTTCCAGCCTCTTCTCCTCACAGCATTGCGCAGTCACAGAACTGCCGGCTCTAGAATAAAACGATTTGGCCCCATATATATATACAGCACCCCCCCAAGTATAAAACCATATGGGCCCATATAAATATACAGGCCCTCCCCCCAGTATAAAACCATTCTGCCCCATAAATATATCAGCTACCAGTAAAAACATTATGGCCCTTAAATAGCAGCGACCCCCCCAGTTATAAAACCATTTGGCCCATATAAATATATACAGCAACCCCCTCCCCAGTATAAAACAATTATGGCCCCCATATAATTTATACAGCACCACCCCTCCAATATAAAAATGATTGGACATAATATAAAATAATACAGAAACCTTCCCATCTGCCGCTGTGCCGCTGCATAGCGGAACGACGTCAGCAGCAGATAGGCGCGTGTTGCTCCATATTAAACACCTGTGTCTTAAAGCCCCCCAGCTTAGTAATATACTATAGATCCAATATACAGCCTCACAAATTAATAATATACCATATCCTATAACAGCCCCCCAGCTTAGTGATGTATCCTATATACAGCCCCAAGCTTAGTATATACTGTATACCCGCCAGCTGAAATCTGGTCCCATAAAAAAAAACACCCCCCCCCCCCGGAAAAAAGAATCTGGCCCCATATAATATATACAGCCCCCCCCCCCAGTATAAAATATTCTGGCCCCCAATGATATTACAGCCCCATCCCCCTAGAGTTAAAACTATTCTGGCCCCATATAATATATACAGCACCCACCAATATAAAACATCTCTGGCCCCATAAAATTATACAGCACCCCCCCCCCAGTATAAAACCATTCTGGCCCCATATAATAATATACAGCAACCCCCCCCCCCCCCACACCACACCGTTAAAACAAAACGATTCTGGCCCATATAATATATACACACCACCCCAGTTTAAAATTTCTGGCCCTATATAATATTACAGCACTCCCCCCCCCAGTATAAAACTATTCTGGCCCCATAAAATATATACAGCACCCTCCCCCCCAGTTATTAAACATTTGGCCCCCATTAATAGATACAGACCCCCCCACACACACCACCACACACACACAGTTAAAATGAAACATTCTGGCCCCATATAATATATAAAACACACCAGTTTAAATTATTCTGGCCCTATAATATATACAGCACCTCCCCCCAGATAAAACTATTATTGTCACATATAATATTTACAGCCCCCCCCCCCCCAGTATAAAACAATTCTGGCACCATATAATATATACAGCACCCACCCCCAGTATAAAACGATATGCCCCATATAATATAACAGTACCCCTCCCCCGTATAAAACAATTATGGCCCCATATAAATATACAGCACCCCACCCCACACACAACAGTAATAAAGAAAATGATTCTGGCCCCATATAATATATACAACACCACCCCAGTTTAAAATGATTTGGCCCTATATAAATAACAGCACTCCCCCCCCCCCCCTAGAATACAAACATTCTGGTCACATATAATATTTACAAGCACCCCCCCCCCCCCACCACAAGTATTATAACAAAACGAAAACGATTCTGGCCCATATAATATATACACAACACCCCCCAGTATAAATGATTATGGCCCCATATAATCATACAAGCATCCCCCAGTATAAAACGATCTGGGCACATAAAAATAATATAAATATATAGAGAAAACCTTCCCATCCCTCCTGTGCCGCTGCATAGAACGGAGCGACCCTACAGCCAGATAGGTGTTTGTACTGCTCCACATATAAATCGCGCTGTGTCTTAAGAGGACAGGCGCTATTTATTACCTGGTGGGCGATACGGGTGTCAACGGGCGCTCCCGAATGGCCAAATTGAGATGCAAATTTCATCTCGCCTCATGGCAGTGCAGCTCTGAGCTCAGCTGCGGTTCTATAAGACCCAGTCCAGCTCTGATTAGCACCACCGTTAAGGTGGTAGTTTTCCTTGTAAATGAGGTCTTATAGATGCCTCAATTACAGAGAAAACTTGTAAGACTAAAATATAAAGAAAATTAAAAAAAAATAAGTGAAAATGTCCCCAGGGGTTTCTAACCTCATGGGGGACAATATGTAAAAAAACAATACACACAAAATAATATTAAGGTATTTAATGGGCCAGCACACCACTAATTGGTGCAGGCAGTTTCAGGAATTGTATAAAAGCCAGCCCTTCCCCTGCCCCCCTGCCGGATCTTTGTGCTTCATGCCTCTGAGAAAGCTTGTTTGGTTGCCTTGTGCCTGTTGCTGATTTCCGTTGTGACCCGGTTCCGTTACCGACTTTTACTCCGTGTGCCTGACGTGACCTCTGCTTTGTTCCTTAGTGATCCCGTACTGCTGTATAAATCATTCCGTCCCCGACCACGATTCTGCTGACGACTTTGTACCATGCCATGGCCACCTACGTGGGCAAAGTCGGCTTACACCATCGCTCGCGGTTGTCCAGAGGTTCCACTACCTCAATTCCTGACACTTTTATTACATTTTAACAAGCTCTATGTGTACTGGAAAAAAAAAGTTATGGCCCTTAAAGGGGTATTCCCATCTGGGTATTTACATTTAATTTAATTCATTTACCATGTGTAAACATTTCTTCAATTGGATGTTATTAAAGGAAACCTACCTCTTCCGATGGTGCTTATAAGCCGGCGCTTATTTTCGTTATTAAACCGATGTAAAGCGTTTAAATGCTTTATTAATCTTAATATACAAGTAGCTGAACCACACGGTGGTCCGCACTCGGCGCACCGTGCGCGCGACCACTTCCCATTCAGGACCACGCACGGTCATGCTCATAATGTGCTGAGCGTGTACCACGGTGCAGTGCAGCTACTTGGTATATAAAGATTAATAAAGCGTTTAAATGCTTTACATCGGTTTACAAACATAATGAAAATAAGCGCCGACACCAGCTTACCCTGAAAAATAATGTTCCTGTGTGAAGATAATTTCTCATAAATGTAGTCATATGTTCCCTTAGAAACGAGATGGCTTCCTCGGATACGACCCCCCGCACTCTGGCAGCGGTGGCCAGAGATGCTGTATTGAGTCCTGCCTGACCACCTGGATTCAGCGATCATTACCACAGGACGGCTGTAGTAACTCCCGAACATTTCATATACAAAAACCTTTTGTTTTTTTTGTGCAATCCCTCCAGCAGAGGAGGCCGTATCCGAGGAAGCTATCTCGTTTCAAAGGGACAACATGGCTACATTTATGAGAAATTATCTTCACACAGGAACATTTTTTTAAAATAACATCCAATTGAAGAAATGTTTACATATGGCAAATGAATTAAATTAAATGTGAATGCCCAGATGGGACTACCCCTCTAAACCAGTGCGTATGGAAATTCCCTAACAATGCCCGCTCACTAGAGCCTTTTGAGGCTGCGTCACAAGTTTTCCCCTGTAACTGAGGCTTCTATAAGATCGGAGAAAGGGTAATGAACCACATCTCCCTAGTGTCTCCCTGGCACCCAGAGACCGGGTCCTGCTCCCGCGGCTGGTGCAGGTGCAGTAGAAAACCAATGTGGCTTCAGACTCCGGACCTGTGCCCACTGACGTGTAATGTCAACGGGCGGTCCGAGAAGAGTTAATATTTTGCAGCTGCAAGTTGCTTGGGATATGTCTCTCTCAGTCTTGCACATGTAGAGAGAAATTCTTTTCCATTCTTCCTTGGCAAACAGCTGGAGCTCAGTAAGGTTGGATGGAGAGCGTTTGCATAAAGAAGTTTCCAGCTCTTTATACTAATTCTCGATTGGATTCAGGTCTGGACTTTGACTTGGCCATTATAACACCTGGATATGTTTATTTGTGATAATTTGTGTAGATTTTGCTTTATGTTTAGGATCATTATCTTGTTGGAAGATTAATCTCCGTCCCTCCGTCTGAGGTCTTTTGCAGACTCTAGACTCTAGTGGCTACATCCATCTTCCCATCAATTTTAACCAACTTCTCTCTCCTGGTTGAAGAAAAGCAGACCCAAACCATGATGCTGCCACCACCATGTTTAAAGCCCTTGGGTTATCCTATCAGTTCTTCCTAGTTATGTACATTTTTTATATTTTTTACAAAATTCCAATACATAAAAAAAAATTAAGCACAGCAGGGCTCGCAGTGACTCGTGTTTCACTTTCCAGGTGAATAAATAAATGATAGGCCTTGTGAGCTTTTGTTCCTTCACTTTTTCTGTCCCTTCAGATATATCAAAAGGTTTTGGCGTCTTAGTATATCCTGTGCACAGCTGTGTGACTAGGCAATTCTATGCCAGGTTTTGCCTTTAGGCCAGGTACTGCCGTTACAAACACCCACCTGCCCACTTGGCGTGGAGGAGGAGTAAAGAGAGGGGGAAATAAATCACAGTTCTTGGCTATGTATGCCAGTAAAAGCCCCCTCCTTGTGTTATACTATGTGCATGGGAAAAGGTTTGGTTCCTGACACACCTTGATAAGATTTCTTTACAGAAGTTTCATTTGCTGCATGAGACACATTTGTATGAAGTCACTGGTTTTACACCACTAAAGAACCAGCATTTCCAGGGTTTATCCTAAAATTCTAGAACAACTTGCCTACTTACTTAAAAAATCCCCTCCAAATCATATGCAAATGGGCAGAGAAGAGCTGAAGAGTCATGGTGAGAGGCTGGAGAGGGGGTCGTTATTTCAGATGCTCCTATCTTGGGTTCTATAGTACCTTGAAACATTGTAATGGTATCATATTAATGGGCATCTACAATCAATTATAATCATAGCACTACTATGTTCCTGAGCAACTATGCTCCTCAAGGCTATTCTATAACTCTATATGCCATGATTGCAACAATATCAGGGTAGCAGCCGCTATACCAGGGGCCAGTGTCACGGGGCCCCTAGCATTCAAAGTGACACACCAAAGAATGGAGGATGTGCATTATTATATACATATTATGCTGCACTTTGTACATCATATTTATCAGTGCATAAATGTAACTGTAGAAATGTGTGAGTATACAAATATGTATATGTTCTGAGGGTGTATGGGGGGCCCCATTCAGAAGTCTAAAATGCGGGCCTGGCTCTCCGAGTTACACCCCTGACATCTAGTCTTTTAATGTATTCCATCCCACATACAATACAAGTCTTGTCTGGTTCCACAGGTCACTTGCTTTAAGCACTGTGGATGGGTGGGACTTGTTTTGCAATAGGGGAGTGAATAACTTAAAAGACATAGAGGGAGTGTAACAGACAGGTAAACAGGTGAATTAATGAATTCTAAAAGAAAAAATATTTCATATCTCAAAGGTGAGGGTGCTGATAGTTAAGTGGGGTAAATGCTGGTGACAGTGTCCCTTTAACCCCTTAAGGACGCAGGGTATTTTCGCTCATTTCTCGCTCTCCATCTTCAAAAATCCATAACTTTTTAATTTGTCCATGTACAGAGCTGTGTGAGGGCTTATTTTGTGCGTAACACAGTTTACTTTCCGGTGATGTTATGTATCATTCCCTACCATCTAGTGGGAAGCCAGAAAAAAATACCAAATGTGGAAAAATTGAAAATAAATGCATGTGCGTCACGTTCTTGTGGGCTCAGTTTTTTCAACTTTCATTCTTCGCTCAAAATAACACCTCTACTTGGTGATTTGCACTTTTAATGTTTTAAAATTTTTTTACATTTTTAAACTTTTTTTTTTCCATTATTTCTTAGACCATCTAGGGTACATTAACCCTAGATGGTCCGATTGTTCCTACCATATACAGCAATACTTCTGTAATGCCATATATTTCATTTTTGCATATGATACGTTACAATGATCCACTGGCTCATAGTAACGAATCCTCAGAGGCCATTCAGCCTCGGGTCTGACGAAGACCCAAGGCTACCGATCACCGCTCTTGATGACGTTCGGGGGAGCGCGCGATCGGAGTTAACATCGCGGCGCCGACTTTGCCGGCGGCAAACAACAGGTCAACACCCGCAATTGGTGCAAGCACCGACTGTGGGTGATAGCGATGGGTCTTTACTGCAATATGCAGCCCTTTTCATACACCCTTCATAGCCATAAGGGGTTAACAAAGGAATTGACTGAATATTACAATGAACTAGCTGTAGATCCTGGCATTGCTCAGGATAGTTTTTAACTCCTCTTAGCTGCAAAAAAATAGAATGGGTTGACTGTCTCTGTAACTGACCATCTCTGTCTGTGTCTCTATCTCTGTTTCCAACCATCTCAGTCTGTCTCTATCTCTGTCTGTCTCCGACTGTGACTGTCTTTGTGTCTGACTGTCACATTGTCTATGTGGAGATTTATCAGAAGTGTCTGAGAGCAGAACTGTTCTAGTTGCCGATGGCAACTAATCAGATCTCAAGTTTATTTTTCCAACAGATGTTTATAAAATTACAGCTTATCCCTGATTGGTTTCCATGAACAACTGGACAGATTTACCTCACATTTCTGATAAATCTCCCCCTATCTCTGTATCAAAATGCAGTCTATGATGTTATGAGTGACAGAGAGCATCTGTGCAAAATTTGGTGATTATAAATGTGACGGTGCAGATTCCTTTAGTGGACACACACACACACAACTTTATATATTAGAGTTTAGTGTGTAAAAACATTTCCAATATTTCATTTTAAAAAGCTGTTCTTTGAAGCGCTTCCTTAAGGCCACATGCACACTGACATATGCCTGCACAGCTTCAGCCGGGCATAGGTCAATCGTGATGAAGAGGAGGGGTGACCCCTCCCCTGTCCACAGGGAAAGATAGGACATGTCTTATCTTTTCCCTGTGCAATGAGCGGTAAGTATCGCTCTATGCGGCCATTGCCGGTCTACGGGGGTCGTATGTTTGGCCAAACTTGCCCCCCCCCCCTACGGTTGTGTGAATGTGGCCTTACTGCGAATGGTATATCCTATAATTAAGGTTATTCCTTTCATTACTATCCTGCAGAGATGACTGCTGGAGGGTGAAGATTGTGGGTGCAAACACTATTGTTAGATTTATATCATAATTCAATACTAACACAGTGACACCAGTTTAATGTTATGTTTTTATAATTATCAAAACATTTAAATCATAAAAACAATTCTATTTTGACACCAGTAATGTCTTTAGATTTCACGTTATGGAAATGTTTAATATGCAATTGTTTACTTTGCAGTTTTTTATTTATACCAATTTGGGGAATGTGTGGAAACCTCTCGGGTTATCATAAGTTATTATCGTATTAAGAGCAGGAAGCAGCTATTAAGTATTTCTGGTGTCTAGTTATAAACTCTATACAATATAACTATTTGTCGTGAGGTTATTCTTCATTATGACAGGTGTAGGGTCAATCTGTATTCAGCCTCCTTTGGTCAGTACTTTGCAGGACCACCTTTGGCTGTAATGAAAGCTGTAAGTCAGATTTGTTAGAGAATATTTGTGAAAAGCAATTTTCAGTAAAGTCTCAGATTCTCATTGGGATTTAGCTCTGGACTATGTCTGAGACATTTTAACACATGGATATGGTTTGGCTGTATGACGTCACCCTGCAAGGGGGGTGGGGGGCACAGGGACGGACCTCAGTCTCAAGTCTTGCAGCCTCTAATGGGTTTTCGGCCAGTAATACCCTAAGCTCAAAACATCTTCCTCTTCTCTGCTAAAGTGAAGTCTCCTTAAAGCAGCTTCCACCACCATGCTAAAATACAGCCTACAATGATGAGCAGGGCCTGGGGCTGGAGGGGGCCTGTAGTTCTTGACATGAGAAGATGATCAATTGTATGCATGTAAGGATAAACATACAATTCCCAAAGCATTGCAGGCAAAGACAGATCTGTGCGCTCTCACTGCGCATACCGTATGATGTCAGTAAGCAGTGCCACCATATACAATGTGCGCGGACAGAGCACATAGATCGCCGACGTCTGCCCTGCTGCATTTGAAGCCATGGGGAGAAGACAGAGCTGGAGAGCAGGAGGAGAGTAGAGAGCTTATATTTTTCAATGTGACGATAGGGGGCGGTTGCTAATAGATAGTTATTAATAATGCATGTCATACATGAACCTTTGTGTTGATTTAGTCGCATAAAATGCAAAATAACAGTAGTTTAAAAAAAAATAAAAAAATAGAAAAGTGGTATGAATTCTATTGAAACCCCACTATAAAGATGTTGAATGTAAAAATGAGTGTGGAACAGTGAGACTTCCTGTCAGATTTGTTAAATTGCCCATTGATTGCAATGGATTTGTAATGGTGTCCTTTAGTAACATGAACCTATGATACAAAAACCCATCATGCTAGAAATAAATGAATACAACAAAACTCAATGCCATTCATCACAAAATGGAGTATAAATAGTTTACTATTTTGATTCACAAAATTGTATGGGCTTTCTAAAGTATGCAGAGTTAACTCCAACTCCCATGATCCTTCGGTTCTCAGCAACTCCTCCTCCCTGTTATGCTCTGCTCCCAGTGTTGATGTAACAACAGGTCCTGCACTATTACCATAGTAATGATGTGTAAATGCCATCACCTCACTGAGATGATGTCTCACCACAACACTGGCCATACTGGATGCACTGCAACCAACCGACTACACCAAACATAGTGATGATCACATGACATCCCAGGCAGGTGCAGGACATGTGACCAGTGGCCATCTTCTTTCTTGTTTCTTCTCCACAGTGACTAAACCAATGGACAGATTAGAGGGCCAGTGGTATTTTAATTCTCCATTATTAATGTCCACAACATTTTTATGCTAAGGGAAGCAGAATTTTAAAAAACAACTAATTACATATACACTTATATTCTAATGACCCATTTGAGCATGAATTATGCTTATTCCTGGAATACTCCTTTAAGCCTTCCGTTATTGAAGCAGGCACTTTGGGGTAACAGCAGAATTTAATTCTCCATCTGATGTAATTAAAGGCTAACGGAAGAAACCTTTCTGTCCTATTTTTAACATTGTATTTTTTGGATAAATGATCTTGATAAGTATCAATTTGTACCATCAGTTAAAGGATCAGTTAGTATATGGAGCATGCTCTGATTTCAAATTCCAAGTATTACTGCAACTTATAGCTGCCAAAAACAGAGGAATTTCAAAGTTGATGGTTACAAAATTACAAAAAAAAAAAAAAAAATGGAAAGGAAGGTATAATTTTTTTAAGTTCTTGTTAAAAGAATCCATAAGATTATAATCTGCTATTTATAGAAAGGTAAACTGCTAAACAGAAATCTGCACAGGTGTGAACTATGCCTTAGAGAAACAACTAAATTAGAGGATTAAGAATGAAATATGCTACCAAGTGTAAGTTTTAAGGCAAATAACATATTATAAGAGGTTAGAAGTAAAAATTTCTTTCCTTCCTATAGTCAATCCCAAATTGAAATTCTTTGGCAACAGCAATAATCTGCTGTAGCAGAAAGATGCCCATAGAGAAGGGGATATCTGCAGACAATATAAATATCATCCGATGGACTGTGAGGAATGTGCTATTAAAAGAGCCAGATTCCAATTAAAAAGTTTTTATTTACATGGTAAACAGAACAGTAAAAAAAATTGCACAATGTGAATACTTCTCAGTGTTGTACCCAGAGTTCAATGTCCTGAAATTGCACCATTCCCAAAATCATTTCACCTGGAATACGATAGAGAGATGTTAACTCTGAAGAGAGTATCCGTGTGTAGCCTGTAAAATCAACATATATGATTAAAGAGACAGAATAAAGTATTGTGTAACTATAAGTACAAGGTTACTAGTCAACCAAAACCCAAGTGCCACTAAGTATTCAGCACTATTGTATCCAGTCAAACTCACAGGCCTTATATGCAGTGAGCAATAAAAGAGTATTTAGAAAGTAGACCTATAGTATATCCCTGAGAATATGCCATTATAGAAGGATAATGGCCCCAGCAATGAAGGTCTGTGGATTTTTTTCATTTACCTATTAAATGAATGGATAAATCAGTGATTGTGTCAGCATCTTCCAGTTTTGGACATAACTCAGAAATCATAAGTCTAATTTCTGTGAGTTAAAGCGGTTTTTTAGCTGTAATAAAAAAAAGTACTTTCCCTTTTCTGGCTACCCAATTCTGTGGCACCATGTTCCTATCCCTAGCTAGGTCAGAAGGTGCTCAGGAGGAAGAACAGAGATGTGCAAGAGACATCAGCGTTTTCCCTTATGAAGCTGCCGTCATCAGCAGAAACCGAAGCAGCACATTGCAGGAATATGAGGCTGGAAAACCAGAATGGTAAAATACTATAATCAACAGCTTCCCCCCCCCCCCCCCCAAAAAAAAAAAACAGGCACCCACCAAAGACCTAGGTAGCTTGGTATCCCTACCCAAATATAAAAATAGCATCTCTTTTTGCAGGAAGAAATAGTGTAAAAATGAAACCCATAAACCAATTCCAATAATGCATCCCCCCCCCCCCCAAATGAATTTCTTGTACACTTTGCCAACGCTTTATATGCTAATGGAAAATGCAACTCAATCTTCAGAAAAACAAGCCCTTATACGCCTTTGTGGATTTTAAGAGAACAAAAATGAAAAAAAAAACCCATCGAGTTCTATTTAAAGTTACAACACTGTTCTCAGCTACAGTCATGGGGGACTTCTCTTTGCAGTTGCACCAGTTTTCTAATTTGTCGCTTCTGACTCTCCTACCCTTGATGATAAATCTGGTGCAAGTTGGAAAATTGATAAAGTGAACCCAGTCATTTTATTATGATGAGCAATAATTCAAAAAGTTGAATATTGTGGCACAAAATCACTCCAGTAACTTCCTGACGTAGGAAGCACTTTAGAATACAGGCGGTCCCCTACTTAAGGACACTCGACTTACAGACAACCCATAGTTACAGACGGACCCCTCTGACCTCTGGTGAAGCTTTCTGAATGCTTTACTATGGTCCTTGATTGCAATAATCAGCTGTAAGGTGTCTGTAATGAAGCTTTATTGATAATCCTTGGTCCCATTACAGCAAAAAATGTTTAAACTCCAATTGTCACTGGGGCCAAATTTTTTTTTTCTGGATCTACAATTATAAAATATACAGTTTCGACTTACATACAAATTCAACTTAAGAACAAACCTCCGGACCCTATCTTGTATGTAACCCGGGGACTGCCTGTAAGTTGTGCAAAAAAATTGCAACATTTGTGCAAATTTTTAAAAAATGTCACAAATACCCTGCAGACAAACATGTGTCAGCAGCTGAACCCTCTATGTTAAATGGGGAAAGCAGAATAGTTTTCTCTTGGTCACTTTGCATAGTTTAGGAATATTTTTTTTTCTCTAAAAGAAAAAAAACATGTTATTTTGCAGGTTTGCTTAGTTCAAGGATGACATATGAAATCCTACTTTTAATAAGGTGATTAATACATGGGGAATCCATGGAAAGACAATCCTGTTTTAGTAAGTTTAATGATATGATAATAGGTATAGGAGTTTTTTTATGCAATAAGTAGTGTAATTACTTTGCTTATATGTTTTGTTATTTTTTGCATAGGATTCAGATGACTATACATTATATATCTATAAATTATAATAAAGAATAAAACTTGATTTTGTAATTGGCTCCAAATTTCCAGACCAGGAAATGCGTTGCAGCTTACATACAGCAGGGATCTTACATCTGATGCCTGTGCGGGGCTTACAGATATCAATCACAAAGGATACAACAGGAAAGGATACACTTTGTCAACTCAAACAGCAGTTAAACGGCCATCTTAAAAGGAGAAGAACAGCAACCGTTTTCAGTGTATGTCCGTGCTCTTGAGAGAAGGCATAATACACAGTAAAGTACTAGATCATAACTGCCCTGCAAGAGGACTACTGCTTAGTGCAGTTTCAGTCGACTCATGGACCAACCACATTACTGAGATGTTATATGATGCACAGCTGTTTAGCAGAGAAGTCATTGCATCATATTACTAAGATGTTCTTGGCACCAAGGCCGGTCCACAAAACAGGACACAGAGCAGTCCATGACACACTGACCAACCAGAATCGCAATTAAAAAATTACACCCTTAAAGGAAACCTTCAACTCCCGAAAAGTAAAAAAACACAAACTGTCATCCTCTGAAGGAGTGTTTTTAAAAAAAAAAGCAGGCCAGAGCGCAAGGATGCAATGTCTGACTAATTATGGGTGAGAATAATAATCAGCCCGGAGTGCCCAATATTGCACTCATACTCCCTGCCCTATGTACTCAAACGCCTGTTTTTTTTTAAACACTCTTTCTTCAGGTGATCCCCACGTGTCCAGATTAGAGAAGAAAAGCACCAGGATCGGGATGAAGAGGACGAGAGGCGAGTATGCAAAGGTTTTTTTTTTTACTTTTCAGGAGTGGTAGATTTCCTTTAAATCTAAAATGTTTACTTTACTCTTGTGGGATGATTCGCTTTCAATGTATTCTTTTTTGTTGCATTTGTTTTATTTTAATGAAACCTATAAAGTAAACTCCGCATTATACTTTTTATACTTTATTGTGCTTCCCTTGTGACACTCGCTTATCTCTGCACTATTTGTATTCATTGATAAAGCAATCCTATTTTAAGTCTCCTTCTGGATTTCCAGTGACCTAGGTGCATAACTCGACTTGTATAACTTACCTTGACTGCTATCGCTTTGTGTGGGTTTTATCGGCGTTAGGTTTAGGACGGGCTGATCGTGCAAATTGCTGAAAATGATTTAAGGTAAATAATGATGCAAAACTTCTTAGTAAAGTACAGACTTGGATAAATGTGGCTTACAGCGGGCAACTACATACCTAATTTCTAGCAAAGAAGGAAACTATATTTTAGGTTGTTCTAATTTGTGTACTACTATGAGATGTTTTGAAGAACAATAATTTCCAGCTGAAGGAACATTGATACTAGCATTTGCAATTTCAAGATTTTAGAATTAAGAATTCTTATTATACATACCGAATTCTCTGCAGTTCCTTCAGCTGGACATTTTTATTATTTGTGAATTGCACCTGTGGCCAGGGAGTCTGGTGCTCTGAGACTACTGCTTTCTCATTGTGAGGTGTGTTTACACATTGCTTTTAAAAGCAATCCAAAGCCTCTGACCGCTTTCACATACAAAGGTTCCATCACGTTAAACGCAATGTTATCTCAGCATGTGGCCACAGCTGAAGCCTTTGGTTTCCATTTAAAATACCTTAAAGAAAAAAAAAAATCAGTGTGTAAACATGTCCTAAGGGTTATACCGGATGAACCGACTCTTTTTCCTTGTACTTTGTGTATTATGTGACGTTTAAGAAGTAGCCAAAGAAAACCTATTCACCAGGTCTGCACAATGTTTTCTTTGTTCAGATATGGAGGCGGCTACCCTCTACAAAACCCAATCCAAAAACAGCTTACTTGGATCCACTGTAGAATGCAGGCTAGCCTTAGATGTACAAAATCTGGATCACAGACTTCACCGTATGACTTTTACAGCTATCTCGGTTTAAAATGGGTGCACTCCCCTGCGTTCAATCCCAAAAAAGGTCCACCTGTAAGACTATAATCTGGACAATTCCATCCAAGCAGGTCCTATCATGTGATTGGTAGTAAGTATTTACCATACACTTCTTATGTTTTCGAGTAATTGGAGAGTCATAGGTTACCAGGGTGAGGTTCCTGGGTCCAGGCTGAGGTTCCTCCCAAATTGTGACACCTCAAATAATACTACTAAAGTGCATCGGAAGGAATATGCCCCTTATGATAGGGTCTTAGCAACTTAAGACTAAAAACAAAGCTACTATCAAGGCAACGGGTTCTAAGCTGACCACTGTGAGAATAACTAGGAGGAGCATGGAGTATACTTCAGCATTGTATAGGCAACTTCGGGACCCACCCGTATTACTTATCCACTACTCCTTTAGTTCAAGGGTCTTCTACTTAAGTGTTGGGTTTAACCCCGTTTTAGACAGTGATAGCTATAACCCACCACTAAGTGAGAAAATAAAAATAAACATTCTGCAAAAAAGCACTAATTGCATAAAAAGGATACAATGACCATTGGTTTGTCAAAGAGGACATATCCATGGGTGTGTTTCAAGGCTTTTGCCGCAACAGCTTCATTAGGAAGACCTATAAAAGCCTGTCCCTTCATCCGTCCCTCTGTCATCAGACGAATGTCAAACCTGAATAATCAGAATGAGTAATAGACAAAAGATTTATGACCAGCACAAGGCTTAGACAATGCATACACTAAGTCTCCAATATTAATTTCTTGTGTATTTCATTGTAGAACACTGGAAACCATGGGAGCAGGCAGAAGAGTCTAAAAAAACTGACCAGCGCTAGCATTTGTCAGTAGGGGTCAGGCTAACTCATTTGGATCTGATATTGTGGATAGTCCTAGAACCAGATTGTGGTAAAGATCTGCGGATTTGTGTCTTGTGATCGCTCCTAAGATGCACTATGCTGCATGGCTCCTTGTGTTTCCAACGAAGACTACAAGAGATTTTATGGCATGGACAAAAATCGTTCTATTTAGTTACTTACACACACACAACTTACATATTTTTTTCAGTGTCGGATGAAAAATCAATAAATTTCCCAAATATAAACTTCAGGTCCTGGAAAAATAAAACAAACCTCATAAGAAATGAAGAGTATTCCAGAAATCCAACAAATGTATAAAAAGTATGGCCATACCTTTTCCGTAACTTGTTTTGATAGGTTTTTTACATACAGTCTGCAGTTAGGCTCCCCGGGCTCATAGTTCTTAAACACAGAGAGATTGCGCATTTCTGCAAAGAAAAGAAAATAAGTTGGAATACTCAATTTTATAATTAACCTCTTTGTGAACTATGGTCCTGTATATCCAGGTCAAATTTTGACGTTCTGCTATGTACTTCCTTAAATGACTATATCTCTGGAAAAGCTGCTACTCTGCGCTGTAAAGATATACACCAAGAATGTTGTCGATGTAAGTTTACAACAGAGGGTTAAAACAAGATGTGAACACCGCAAGTAAAATAAAAGAAGCATATTTAGGAACCCAAAGGCCCCCAAAGGGGATCAAACAGGACTAATTCTCTTGTGAGACATAACAATGCCCCTAATGCACCAATTCCCATTCATATAGTTCTACTACATGGATCACAGTTTAGGTTACATATACATTTTAAATGAAAATTAAGCTTTTTAAAAAAAAAAAAAAAAAAAGTCCTCTGAGTTTTGTAGATCGTTTTAAGGAAAACAAGACTAATCTTTGAACAGCCTTTGAACTCATTCACACATTGTAACAAACGACCATCTTTGCATAGTTACCATCTTTAGAAAGTCTTCCCTTCTCCAATTCCCTCCTGGAAATAAATTCCTTTGGCAAATCATCATCTTCTTCGTCACTCTCCTCCTTGTCCTTGGGCTCAGTGACTGGATAAATTTTCCCAAATCCCAAAACTTCATCATGTGCCTCGGTGGCCACCTGGGTCTCCAGACAAAGAGTCATGGCTATTGGATACAAAATAAATGAGGTGTTAGCAATGAAGAGAACTATATAGGGCAGTGACAGCGAACCTTTTGGAGATAGAAAGTACAAGCTACAAGCTAAATCCACATATTTAACATGACGTGCCAATATGGGTTTTTAAGAAGCAACTTATTGCTTCCTGTTCTTCCACATCTTTTGACCATAATCGGCCCCCTGAAGCCACCAAGTTGAAAGAAGTAGGGCAAATTCAGACTCTCGCTGTGATATCAAACACATTTTTCTTTTCATTTATTCCAATGTTAATGTCTTACAGAGAGAACCAAGCAGAGGGGGGGGGGGGTCACTATAAGTTTGCTGCATTGTTTATTTATTGACCACTAATGAGAAACTTTACTATATGGATGACCATGGTAAAGTGTCCAAGTTTCTGTTTTGGGCGTGGCAGCCACAAATTAGGTGACCCACTAGGATACAGGGCTCAGGACTTGATTTCCCAGGTACTGATACTTCCAGCAGATCAAAGGGGGCGTGCAGTCATTACAATATATGAAAGGAATCGCCCCATATGCCCATACATGGGTATTTAAAATATAAAGCACTCTTAACAGGCAACAATAGTGGAAAAGCAAAGGCCTGTATGGATTTTGTTCTACACTCACCATCTGTAGCCGTTATATCAGCAGGAATGTGAAGTTCCAATTTCTTCGGACCAATTACACTCGGCTGCTCAAAAACTTCAGAAGGCGACAGACGTACATGCGGATTGCTGGAGTCACAAAAGACAGTCAAACTTTATTAACACTTAGAAACTTGCACAAACAAACATATCGTTTGAAATATTTTAACATAATTGTACATTATAAACCTAATTTAACAGTAGAATGATGTACCTAAAAAGCTCCATCAAATGTAACCACCCTTCTTTATCTCACAATAAAAGCCTATAAGATGTTACCCCTACAATCATTATTTACACCTGATCTACATATGTTCAGAAGTGTAAATGGTTTCAGAAAAGCAAAACCATTGGCAAGGATTTTCCCCGCCCCCCAAAAAATGGAAAAACTATTGTGTATATGCTCCATATATTGTGTACATGGGTCATTTCATTTGCAATTGCCATTAAATAGCGAAGAACAGCACGGTTACTAAGAAGTACTCACCTTTGTTGTGTGACAGGAGCCATTATTAGATCCTTTATCTTCATCTTTTTTCGAGGGCGAGGTGCTTTTTTAATCCGAGATCTTTTAGGCAACAGATCTGCCAGTTCTTTCAGACGAGCAGCCCTAAGTAAACACAGACATTTAGTGACAATGTAAGGGCAAGTACCGCTGGGGTCACAGCCAAGAGAATACACAGAGGCGTCCGTCATTCATAATGTAGCACTAATAAGCACTATATATTGAATGCCTCTGCATGGATCTGTACAGCCGTCCACGATATTCTGAATACAAAGAAGGTACATTATAAGGCAAAGCTGTGTGCCTTCAAGCGCATAGATAGTTTACTGGGTTTTGCCAGAAGCAAATCTAAGTGGGTTAAATCACATATCTATGGTGCCTGTGATGTTCTTTCTTATACCAGTACCTGCTCTCACATCTATTGCTATGATATGTTTTTTGCCCACCTCTCATTTTCCTCTTCATCACCACTTTCATATTCGGACTCTTCTCTGCTGGACACATCCATATCATAATCATCATCCAACTCTGGCAGTGGGGGGTTCTCAGGAAGGTCAGGAGGCACTGGAGGGTATGGCAATGGCATAGCCAAGTAGTCTGCATACTGCGTTAAAAAACCGTCAAGAATGTAAATTATACGAGGAAGGCTGAATTATTCCTTAATGTTTGTGGTCAAAGAAACACGACGGAACCACGTTAAGTTCTGATAGGACCAATACTTTGCTTCTCTGGGAGACCGGAGGCAACACAGATGTATGGTGGTGGCCAATATTTTTATATTTTGGTAGAAGTTTACTGTTCATAAGATCTGATTAATCCAAGGAAAAAGGCGACTGCACTCCAGGGTATCAATGTGAAAAAGATGAAGTTCTTTATTCACCCGGGATAAACCGCAATATTTTAAACGCTTTATCATAGGGTCTCACATGAGTCGAAACATCACTGTTCATGCTGGTTAAATAAATAACTTCATCTTTTCCACATTGACATGACATGCTGTCATTTTTTATTTTACGTTCACATGATCTAGATGTGTTTGTTTTTTACTTTTATCCATATCCAGAATTATTTCACTTCTTACCATATGCCCATCTTTGCCCACGTATGTACCTGAATCATTGCAGAACAGACACAACACAAGTAAAGATGAGCAGAGTCGATGTCTGCATTCGGGTCTTGGCTGTGCGAAACTGGACACATTGCTGTATTGTTGGCCAGACACTATTCTGGCAAATTGAAGCCCGTATCAGTAACCTACTATCATGGGCCACTGGCCAATCATAGCCATGGATAGTTGCCGTAGTATCAATTTGCCAGATTGGCCATTTGGCTGCTAATCCATCTGTATGTCCAGGTTGAATGGCAAAACCCGAACGGAAAATGTCGGGTCCACTCACTTCATATCTGCATTCGTACACTTGTAACCCATTCTAGGTTGATGTAATTTGTTGTCCAGTGTCACATATTTGTCACACACGACATACGGACGTAGAAAAAATGCATAAGGATACAATATGGAATGAACACGTACATTCATTATTGTGAATTAATTTTGAAAATGGGTATAAAACAGCCAATTCGGTAGCCAAGGTTTTCAGTATTACATTGACAGAGAACCTGTTAGCAGCACTAAGATTGTGAGCTGCCATGACAGCCTATGGTCGCTCATATTAGGGCACATTCAGTCATGGCAGCTCACAATCTTAGTGCTGCTTACAGGTTCTCTGTCAATGTCATACTGAAAACCTTGGCTACCGAATTGGCTGTTTTATTCAAAATTAATTCACAAAAATGAAGTCAATAAATTACAGAAATACCGTATATACTCGTGTATAAGCCGAGACCCCTAACTTTAACATAAAAAACTGGAAAAACCTATTGACTCTAGTATAAGCCGAGGGTAGGAAATGCATTGGTCACAAAAAAAAAAAAAAAAATCACCATCCGACGCTTCCCCCCCTTCCCGGCAGCTCCACAGAGTGATGCTCTGTGTCGTCAGCCGCACGCTGACATCATAGTGTGTGCCAATGATGGAGCATTGCTGTGTAGAATAGGACCTGCCAAGGGGGTGTTGGAAGGTGAGTAAACCGTTTGTTTGTTTTCCGAGTATAAGCCATTTTTTGTGCTAAAAAACTTGGCTTATACTCGAGTAGACACGGTAATAATATAAAAATAAGTTTTAAGAAAGTTCCGTCCCTATAGATGGCTGTAACGATTTATGCTCGCTGTCCCCGCGTGTACGGCAGTGCATGGCTGTTTCCTATGGAGAGGGGTGAGCAGCTCTCACCCCACCTTCTCCAGCATGCGGCCGTATGTTCGGCCAGCCGTAGTGTGAATGCAAATTAAATAATATTTTCAATGTTCTAATCACCAAATCAAAAACTTACCAAGGGAGGCTGAGCAGTAAGTGGTCCAAAAGGGGCAGGCAAATTCATTTTATTCATTAGGTGCAACACCTAGAATAAGATAAATGTCAAGAATTTAAGTCTATTGAGGCAGATAAATGCTTTATACTATCATGTAGTGTCTCCAGTTGTTGAGGTATAGAAAATCACTATTTTTTACGGACATCTGATGACAAATAGCTAAGTATTTGACACTTTGAGCACTTGGAGACTTCTTTACATGCTCCACAGGTCTCATTCATGGTGATCCTAGTTCTGCCAGTCTAGTTTACCTGTTTTTAAAAATATTTATTCTGCTGGAGCTGTGATGACTCTTCTGAAAACATGCAGAAGGAGTGCACAACATGACTGTGGTAACCAGCCCTATTCTGCTGGCTTAGGTATCCTAAACCTGGTGACAAGTTTCCTTTAAGGCAACTGACCAGTTGATTCAGATGCATCACCTAAAGAATAATTTCAAGGAACCCTAAAAATCAATAATAGTAAAGAGATATAGATCCTAGCACTGTGTGATACTTTGAACAGTCAAAGACACTTCCCTTTATCTGCTACTGATCTATGTAATCCAGGTCTGGTGGCTAGTGGGAAGAAAGGCTTAGTTAAGGATGCAATACATTTCAGGGTTGTGCAAAAATAAAAGTGTTATCCACTATCCCCCTTTTGTGCCCACGGTCGAATATGTAATCCCTTAAACTAGTAGCCACCTCAAGTAGGATATAAAATGTCCATTCAAGAAATCAATCACCACCCTTTTAGCTAAAAAAAAAGGAAAAAATGGTGCTCCCAAGTAATGTGAAAGTGGCCAGAGAAGAGTCATATGCATCTGAGACGAGTCAAATTTAGAGGGCTAGCCTCTCTTCAGACTCATCCATCTTCAGTTCTACATTAACTTGAAGCATGTTCCGGTCATATTAATAATAACAATCTCATCAGGCCTGTGGTACTTTGAGCTACTAAATACAGGGATTAGATCTTTATGTGTAGCTCACATTTCCAACTACAACTGCTGCATGCGCTCAGTGTCTTACAGCCGGGTCCTGCTAAAAGGCAGGACTCGTTCCCGGAAGAAGACCACAAAGCCCCGGGGCACTGGTCGGCAGCCTGTGCCAGAAGAGAAACATAGTAGTACGTCACCTTCCGGCCGTGACATACTACTACTTATAAAGTCAGCAAGGGGTTAATATACAGTACCTTGTAGTTTTACTTGTAAATTGATTCAAAAGTGGAGCAGAACAAATTACAGTAATTTAGAATGAAGGAGAGCAGGGATTTTCTCTTGTGCATTTTTTGGGTTTAACCTCCAAATACAGAAAATATATTTGTGGTCCAGATTTACTGCAAAATTATACACATAAAAGCAGCAAGTGGCTACCCAAAAATAACCAAATCTTTTACAGAACAGCCTATAAAAGAGTAAGACTATTTACCTGTACATAGAATTTAGGAACACTTGCCAAGGCATTTGCAATATTGGCCAATACAGTGCTTGTAGGAGGAGGGTATAAGTACTTGAGGCTGGATCGTATTGGAAATAGAAGTCTGAAAAAAGGAATCATCAGTGGAAATATAAAAATTAATGTAAATGCACATAACACATTAATAATAAATAGGACAAGGACTGAAAAAACAGCATGAAGTAATCTACATGATGCTATACATGACAATGATGTGCGGCATGAAGTAATCTACATGATGCTATACAAGTCCACGATGTGCAGTATGAAGTAATCTACATGATGCTATACATGTCCATGATGTGCGGCATGAAGTAATCTACATGATGCTATACAGGTCCATGATGTGCGGCATGCAGTAATCTACATGATGCTATACAGGTCCATGATGTGCGGCATGAAGTAATCTACATGATGCTATACAGGTCCATGATGTGCGACATGAAGTAATCTACATATGCTACAGGTCCAGATTGCGCATGAAGTAATCTACATGATGCTATACAGGTCCATGATGTCGGCATGAAGTAATGTACATGATGCTATACATGACAATGATGTGCGGCATGCAGTAATCTACATGTCTATACAGGTCCATGATGTGCGGCATGAAGTAATGTACATGATGCTATACAGGTCCATGATGTGCGGCATGAAGTATGTACATGATGCTATACAGGTCCATGATGTGCGGCATGAAGTATTATGCAGTCATTCTCCCAGTAACTGGAGAAAACTTGAGATGTCATCACAAGAGGCCTGTGTATTCTTCCCAATTTAGGTATAGTAGGTTACATAAAAGTAATAGGTAGGTACATTTTAAATCAAAAGTAGATTTCAGGACCCGAAGTTCAATTACATAACAATCAGGACAAAACCTTGAAAATGTTCCATTAATATTTAACAAGGATGTATTTGTACACAGTAATGTAGATCATCCAAAGGCTACGCAGAAATAATCCCAGTTTCCCGCACCTGTCATAGGCACACAGTGTAATCTCCCTGTACACACAGACTTGTATAACCATCCAAAGTCTGACCTCTAGACTAGGTTTTGAATAATCACACATCATGGGGTGATCCCTGGTCTGAAAAGGCTCATGGACACATAATAAACATGTAATGAAATTATAGGATTGACATTTTTTGCCATTAATCATTTAGAAGATATATGAATAATGCCGGACTGCCTTCTGACACAATTGCGATCTGTTAAAGTGGATTTGTGATACCTCCCCGATGTGCAGTTCATATGGACATGATGGTCCCATTGGTCCCAGCATCATGAATCGGCTACATTCCAGCTGATATTTATTTTATGCGTATGGTCAGATAGCAAGGTGAAAAAAACGAAACATTTCCTCTTCAATATCTTTCTTTGTGAGTAGTAGTGGCTCTCTGCATCATGGAGGACTATGAAGTAGAGGCTAGGTCACTAATATACAGTATATATATCGCACATCATGTCATAAGGCCTCTTGTAGGTCATGCTTGATGTCAAGGGAGCTGACTTACAAGGTAGCTAAAAGAGGTGTGGTTTTCCTCATCCCATTCTGGAAAACTTTGCAAATTTTCCCAGAATTCCTTCTACCCACTGTACCCTCATTAAGTTACAGAATGTCTAATCATAAAAAAAAAAGTCACACTTTAATGAGAACGGCTTCACTCTTAAGATTTCTGGATAAATGAAAGGTGTCATGGAGGTGCAGAGGCAAGGAGAGAGAAATATATATCCATTGAATTTATGTTCTTCACACACAGTTATTTGAGAGTGGATTTTAACAAACTATTATATAAGCTCCAATTTCACTTTTTTACTGGGAATTTGGGAAGCATCTGAATCATCTATAGGCTGTCTCCAGGTCACTGCGACTTCTGCACACACCAAACACATATACATTTACAATGACAAACCCGTGATTTGGTGCTATGCCCCTCTCAATCGACACCTGTTCTGGAAGTTTTGCGTCTTTTCTTTCGTCTGCTTTCTCGACACTGCTAAAATATGTAAATGGTAAAAGAAATAATATCAGATGTGGTATTACTAAAAACAATGTCCTGTATTATCTTTTAGATAGTGTTTAAATGCTAAAAGGCCTTTAAGCCTGATGACATATCCAAATAATAAGAGAAGACATAACGAGCCAGATCTTATCTGCATCAGTTCCACCACTACAGGTTCTGGCTCACAATAACTCATGCAAAAAGCTGAAGACCTAATGGAGATATTAACTGGACCTACAGCTAATGTGCTCCAGGCACACGCCATACACTGAGCGTTGGATGTGTAGAGTAGAATAAAGAATGACAATACCATTCATGACCATTGCATAGTGCATGGCGCTGTGCCCAACATGATGGGGGGGGGGGGGGGTTAAGCTAAAAACACTCTATTGTTGTTTTTGTTTTTTTTTTAAACATGTTTGGAGACCTTATTTCTTTTTAACCCCTTTATGACTTCCATACGACTAAATGCGGACAGATTTTTTTCTAATTTTTCTGCTAATCAAATCACGTTTTGAAAAAAGAAAACTTGTAAAAAAATGCTATGATATGCAAAGCCGTTCCAAAGATATTGTCATTTAAAGAACAGAATTCAACTGAATTGACATTCAGGCACGAATGACCCTCCGTCACAAAGGGGGTTAAAGGACAAGCTACATAATTCAGTCTGTATGAGCAAAGGGGGTAACAAACCTCTTTTTCTTCTCAGAATATCCAGGCTGGTCAGGTAGGTGGACATCATCCTCCTTTGCATATTCAACAACTAGAGTATGACTGAGCACTCTGAGCTGGTGAAGCACTGAAAGAGCCTGGAACAAGGGAAAAATGCAAAGATTAAAGCGTTTGCATCAACACTGTCAGTGACTTATGTATAGGATAGAAGGCAAGAGTGTAATTGCTGGGCTTGTCAGGGTGCCTGGGACTGCAACATCATTATGGGGGACTGCAGGAGGTACTTTGCATTCTGCTTGTGTTTGCGGTGGTTGAAGGTAGCGTTCCAAAACGTGCACCTGGGTGTCAGGCATCCGGGTAGATGCTGGCGGCTCCAGATACAGGTATAATGCCTTATGTAGGTAGATTAAATGCCAGGCATTTATGTATAGCTGATAGGGTTTGTTATAGGGCTCGTTGCCATCACTATTGAACTTTAGGCTCTGTAGGTTGTACTGAACCATATGAAAACATTGGAAGTGTTACAAATTGGAAAATTAGCTCTCACTATATCCCTCAAAAATTGAGAACAGGCTAATAAACTTGTGTCTTTTTACGCTGGTGTCACCCTGATGTTTTCTGTGTGTCCCTCCAATACGGTACACTTGTTTATAAATATTTATTTTGATTAACCCGTCATTTTAAGTAGGGAATAGATGGTTTTTGGGGTGCTAGAGAGATTTATGGGGCTGCAGTGCACCTGCTCTATTCTAATATTAGGTCATTTAATATACCCTGATGGATCTACAGTCACCCAGCAGCTGATGATCACATTGCTGCATATGGACTCTTCCTGATCTGTACTGACAGCACTCATTGAGGAAGAGTTGACAGCTCTGATTGGTAGCTCCTCTTCTGGTAGAGTTGTATGAAGCTTTAATAGATATTTTAAGATGTTCACAGATACAGATGATCTGTGGTTAGGTAAATCTCTTAATAAAACCCATGCTGTAAGGTGCCCTAGGACATCTTTAAGGGAACCTATCATAAGGGAGGTCAGCAATATTAATAAATCAAATGCTTTTTAATAAATTATTTTACATTACCCGGCTTCCTGCCAGTAGTATGTGGCGAGTCCCAGGGGGCAGCAGTTCAAAAGTTACCAATGGTCCGCCTCTCAATCCCTCCTCCTGACTCAGCATAGGACTAAAGACCACATACATCCCATAGTATTTCACCTTCTAAAATTATTTAAAGCAGCTACTTTAAAAATGTAATTTTGTATCCACATCCCCTATGCAGTGTGTTATCTCTACATATTAACAGGAGAAAACCAATTGTGTATACTCAGATTTTGCAGTCATAGGGTTAAAACACGGCAATAGTCAATCCGTAAATCTTGGGCCAAGAACTCGCCGGATCTAATGGACCGACCACAGAGCAGAGGACGATACTCTGTGCATTACAGAGATATAAGAGGCTTCAGTCTCTTGATATATACAGCGAGTGGTGGCGCTCACTGACAATTCTATGACAGGTCCATCCTGGCAGAGAATAGCAGTTCTGGCCCACTCTGTAGCCAGACAGGGCCCCTTCACACCCACTTGGCATGTACAGGCAGTCCCGGGTTACATACAAGATAGGTTCCATAGGTTTGTTCTTAAGTTGAATTTGTATGTAAGTCAAAACTGTATATTTTATAATTGCAGATCCTGCCAAAAAAATTTTTTTGTCTTAGTGACAATTGGAGTTTCAACATTTTTTTCCTGAATTTGGAGCAAGGATTATCAATAAAGTTTCATTACAGGCACTTTACAGCTGATCATTGCAGTCTGGGACTATAGTAACATCCAGAGAACGTCACCAGAGGTCACAGTGGGCAGAGGGGCATGTCTGTAACTAAGGGTCGTCTGTAAGTCCATGTGCAGTCCATGGTTCCCTGATCGACCACAGTTGTGTGTTTGACCTTGGGTTAATTGATTTCCCTCATTCTCCATACAAACCTAGAATATCATGGGATAGATTAAGGGGAGGATGGGTGCAGGACTTTGGGTTTGTTTTCTCATGTTACTATGGACATAGATCTGCATGGGAAGATACAGTGTAGAAGACTGTCTGGAGAAGCCGTCACAGCGCCCCCTCTCTGCTCCGGAGGACATTACAGTGCAGGTCAGGGGGTGCACTTACCTTTGCTGCTGCGTATTCATTTGGATAAGTTGCAAACGCCACATTTTTCTGAAATAAAAACAGAACAGATTCGTGTCACAGCTATCGCCTCGTGCTGCCCCATGTGCCCACCCCAGCCCTGGCACAGCGCCCCCTGTGGCTCTCACCAGACTCCCGCGGGTCCTCCCGGAACACAAGCGCACGCTCTGCGCCCCGCTCTTCTCCAGCAGCTGTCTCTGCTCCGCAGCACTCAACTCAGAGGGAAGATGCCGGACCAGCAGCGTTTTCCTGGCCACAGACTCCATTCTTCCATCACTGCAGTCAGACTTCCGCCAATGCCTCTACCAAACTTCGCGACACTTCCTGCACTTCCGCCATCCAGGCTGCCAACCAGCGCCGTAACGTAATTCTGCAACCCAGCAGCGCCACCTATCGACTGCAATACAGATCACAGCAAAAGCAAAAGACGCCACAGAGGACTCGGTAAGATGCGCTCAGCACTGACTGCATAGACTTGTCTGCTCCAGCCGCTCTGAGGGCGCTGTCCCACGTTGCGTTCGGCAAACGTGGGACAGCGTGGGAAACGCCTGCGATCGGGTACGAGCCGCCGGTGTTTTGCGTTCCCGATCGCAGGCGTTTCCATAGAAACGCCGATGCGATCGGACCGCGGACCGCCCCGGTGGGCGCGGTTTTGAATGCGTCTGCGTTTGCGAACGCAACGTGGGACAGCGCCCTCACTGAGACAGACTGGTGCAAATCACAAGGCAATTCCGTGGTGCAAGGAATTTTTTTTTTTATTTATTTCCATTTTTCATCTCCATTAATTATACAAGAATAAAGGTCTAAATAACAACAGTCATGAAGATATAAATGTCTGCTGCTCGGAAACAGAATTTACTGCAAACTGAAAAATTACAGTGACAACTTGCATGAACGTCCACAGCTTCAAAAACATGATGGTTGTAGCCAATTCTTTGGTTTGGTTTTGCATGGCTTGGAGCTTAAGGGCTAAATTCTGGGACTCCATAGAGTAGGGGGACCCCATGTTTGACTCTGGTGTGCGGGGTTCGTGACACCTATTTAATGTGGGCACGTGCTGTGGCTACCGATCTACAGTGGGGCATGTGTTGTGGCTACCGATCGACAGGGGGGCACGTGCTGTGGCTACCAATCTACAGGGTGGCATGTGCTGTGGCTACCGATCTACAGGGGGGCATGTGCTGTGGCTATCGATCTACAGGGGGGCATGTGCTGTGGCTACCAATCTTTCCAGGGGCATGTGCTGTGGCTACCAATCTACAGGGGGGCATGTGCTGTGGCTACCAATCTACAGGGTGGCATGTGCTGTGGCTACCGATCTACAGGGGGGCATGTGCTGTGGCTATCGATCTACAGGGGGGCATGTGCTGTGGCTACCATCTTTCAGGGCTGTGCTGTGGCTACCATCTACAGGGGGGCATGTGCTGTGGCTACTGATCTACAGGGGGGCATGTGTGTGGCTACTGATCTACAGGGGGGCATGTGTTGTGGCTACTGATCTACAGGGGGCATGTGTTGTGGCTACCGATCTACAGGGGGGCATGTACTGTGGCTACCAATCTATCCAGGGGAATGTGCTGTGGCTACCAATATACCTGTGGACATGTGCTGTCTGGCTACTAATCTACAGTAGAACATGTGCTGTGACTACCTAACTCCTTGGGGGGCATATGCTGTGACTAACTTTCTTCTTAGGTGTTCACAGCACTTCGCCCCAAGAAGATAGGCATTCACAGCACATGCCCCCATCTACTTGGGGGGCATGTGACTACCTAACTACCAGGGTGCCTGTTCTGCGCTGGCTACCTATCATCTGGGGGAACATGTGCTGCACTCGCTATCTATCTACTGGCGGGCATGTGCTACACTGGCTACCTATCTAGTGGGTGGCTTGTGCTGTGACTACCAGAGGGCATGTGCTGTAGCTTCCTATTTACTGGGGGAGCATGTGTTACAAACAGTATACGTAGACGTAGCTCCCAGCATTGCCCGGGATAGTAAATAACTGCTCTTAGCTATAACAAAATAGATAAAATATTTCATATGTATATTCTCTCTCTCTCTCTGGCTGTCTCTATCTATTAATGTCTGTGGGTGTCTCTGTCTCTGAGTATCTCTGTCTGTCTCTGACTATGTCTGTCTGACGCTGACGGTCTCTGACTCCGTTTTTCTCTGACGGTCTCTATCTCTGATTGTCCCTGATTCCAACTTTCTCTGTCTCTCTGTGACTGTCTCTGACTGTCTTTTTCTCTGACTGTCACTTTGTCCAATGGGAGATTTATCCTCTGAGAGCAGAACTGTTCTAATTGCCCATGGCAACCAATCAGATCTCAAGTTTGATTTTCCCACAGCTGTTTATAAAATTACAGCTGATCTCTGTCTCCATGCGTTTCCATGCACAAGTGGAACAGTTTTACCTCAGACATTTCTGATAAATGTCCCCCTATCTCTGTATCCCTATCATCTTATCTCACAAAAACGCTGTTTTATACTTATTGCCTATAGTAACCAATCAAAGCATAGAGCTCATATTATTGAACTGTGGAAAAATAGCAACCAATCACGACTCAGCTTCTAGCTGTCGCGGCAGCAGCAGACAATGACTCCTGTATATGGTGGTTAATAAGTGTATTTTGGAAAGCGTGGGCTGAAAATTTTGGCTCAAAACTTAGTCTATGACTTTCCCTGAGTCACAGAGAGAGGTTGTGCAAAATTTGGAGTGTAAACACGACGATGCAGATTCCTTTAGCGGACATATATACACACACACCCAAACGCTCAGCTTTATGTATTAGATGAACACACCCTAATTAACCCTTTCATGCTCACAGACGAATATATCCGTCAGCAAGCTATGAAGAATGTATAAAGAAGGCTCACGAGGCGAGCCCTCTTTATACAGACATGGGGTTTGCTGTATAGTGTTTGCTGACGGCATTTAACCCCTTCCCGACATTTGACGTAGCCCTCTCCATAGCCGGTAAGGCCTCTTCCACACTAGCGTTGCGTTTCACGTCAGGGTGCAATGCGTGAAAAACTGCGTTTTTTGGCTGCGTTTTGTTCCATTTTTCTGGAGTAAATTAGCGTTTTTGCGTTTTTCATGCGCGTGTTGTTGTTAGCGTTTTTTTTTGCGTTTTCGGCGCATTTTCACGCGCGAGTCAAGGGAGAATCGAGGCATATTTCAAAGGGACCATGGTTTGGGAAAAATGATTTTATTAATTGAAAAATATGTCTTTGATAAGTTGCAAACATCTGCGATCTATTCTCTCACTGTTCCCCATTTGTTATTATCTCCCGACAAGTTAGCAGATGTGAGACATTGAAAGAATAGAAATAAAACAGTGAACACAGTGAAAACAGTGACCACAGGATCATTTAAGAGAAAACACAGTGCAGAACACAGTGGCAGAATAGACTTACAGAATGTTCGGCCACATCTGCTTACTTGTCGGGAGATACGCGCGGAGGCGGTGCGAACAAAATAGTCATGTGAAGAAACAATATATATGTGTGTGAAGAACAAATTGGCAGATGTTTAAATACATCTGCAATGTGTTCTTCACACATATATATGTTCTTCACAGTATTTTGGGCGCACCGTTCCGCGCGTATCTCCCGACAAGTAAGCAGATGTCCGAACAGCCTGTAATCTATTCTGCACTGTGTTCTGCACTGTGTTTTTCTCGGAATGATCCGTGTTCACTGTTTTTAATTCTATTCTTCACTGTTCTTCATTGTGTTTTTTTAATTAAATGATCGTTTCTCGAGCCGGGGAAATACTGTTATTCATGTCACCTAGCAACCCTTAGTTTAAACCGCATTGCACTCGCATTGCACTTGCAATGATTGCGTGCAATGCGTTCTGATGCATCTCCATAGACTTGAATGTGGGCGTGAAAAACGTTGCGTGACTCGCAAAAGTAGAGCATGCTGCGATGTTTGACGCGCGTGAAAACAACGCAAGCACGCGCGTGAAAAACAACAACGCTAAGTAGAAAAAGACCCATTGAATACAATGGACAGAGTGCACATGCAAGTTCTGCGCGTCAAATGCACGCGCAGAACTCGCGCGTGAAAACGCCAGTGTGGAAGGGGCTTAAGTTCTTGCTGCTATTGCAGCAAAGGGCTTACGGTAACACCTGCGAACAGTGCGGCACCGAATCGCGGATTTTTTAACTGCTGATCGCCGCCGGTAAAGGTGTCGACGGCTTCAAAAAGACGGCGGTGTGTGGGCGCCGCCATCTTTCCGTGGATCGTCGCTCCCTGTGACGTCATCGGGGAGTGGCGATCCGTTGCCATGGTAGCTTCGGGTCTCACGAGACCGCAGCTACCTCGGGTTAACCCATTCATTACAATGTGCTATCAGACATTGTGATGTATGAGTAGTAAAATCCCCATATGCTGCCATACTGTATATGGCAGTATATGATAGGATCGTACAGACACCCTAGGGTTAAAGTACCACTAAGGAGTCTGAAAGCAATTGTTTGCCATGACAGCCTCCGGTCTTTGTCAGACCTGAGGCTATATAGTTTCTGAGTGGCTCATTGTAATGAATCCTATGTAAAAATGCCATATACTGCAATACAGTAGTATTGTAGTATATGGTGGGAACGATCAGACAATCTAGGGTTAAAGTACCCAAGATGATCTAAAAGATAGTAAAAAAAAAAGAATAGTAAATAGTAAAAGTAATAGTAATAGTAAAAATTCTAATCACCCTTATTTCCCTAACACTGGGATATAAAACTAAATAAACAGTAAGAATCACAAACATGTTAAGTATTGCTGCATCCCAAAATGGCCGATCTATCAAAATATAAAACCGGTTATTGCTGGCGATAAACCACACCATGTTACAGAACGTAAAAAATGTAATAAAAAGTGATCAAAAGGAGGCAAAGTCCTCAAAATGGTACAAATGAAAATGTCAGCTCATCTTGCAAAAAATGTTACCTGACACAGCTCTGTACACCGTATGAAAGTATGAAAAAGTTATTAGGCTCAGAAGATGGTGAAAGAATGTATTGGTTTCTCCCTGGGGCGAACCATAAGTGTCTGTAGGATGAGTCCCTGGGTAATAGATGGGGAAACCCGTGGTGGTAAGCAGCCATATCCAGGGATCAACATTGTGCAAATCAACAGTTCTTTATTGAACCTCAGGTAACGTCCCAAAATGATCAAACAGCAGATTCTGGTTCCTGGAGTGGTCATGGAGAGTGGTCCACTGGAATGGTGCACCAGCCTGATAGTGGATTCAGGCTGGGATAGTTGAGGTGGAGCTGTGCCAAGACTGCCTGTATAGGAGAATTATTCAGTGGGGGGTATTATTTAGTGTTGGAATTAGGTGGCTCCTTTCACTGCACATGATTAGAAAGGGGCCACAATCATGAGTCATTAAGTGTAGGGGCATTGATGGGGCATTATTCAGTGTAGGGTCACATTGAAGGGGCATTAGAAGAGGCATTATTACAATAGGCCACGTTTAGGGAACATTTAGGGATTTTCTGTGTAGTCATATTACAGTACTATATCTGGGGGACTGTGTTTTCAGTTGGTTTTGGAAGCTCATTTGATGGTACACAAATGGACAGTACTGAACATTCAATAAAAATGCATTGGGACCCGTGCCCCAAATCTTTTATGAGCCTAGCAACGCCCCTAGATATTGGTATATGTAAATGTGTGCTCTAGGTGTAAGTCCTTGGTAGCAAAGGAATAAAGAAACTAAATGTATGTATACACGGCACTATTCCTACATATATATGAAACTGTTACAATGCATATATTTCACAAATAGTTAAAATAAACTGCAATTTATCATAAAAGATATGTACACAATAGGCATATATTAAAAGAGTAGCAATATATAGATATACCCAATCCAACTATTATAAAGAACAATGATCACAATAAGACTACAGGCGGTCCCCTACTTAAGGACACCAGACTTACAGACGACCCAAAGTTACAGACGGACCCCTCTTCCCACTGTGACCTCTGGTGAAGCTCTCTGAATGCTTTACTATAGTCCCAGGCTGCAATGATCAGCCGTAAGGTCTCTGTAATTAAGTTTTTTTTTATAATCCTTGTCCCCATGACAGCACAAAACTTTAAAAATCCAATTGTCACTGTGGCAAAAAATTTTTTTGTCTAAAACTACAATTATACAATATACAGTTCCAACTTACATAGAAATTCAACTTAAGAACTGATTGAAAGAACCTATCTTGTAACCTGGGGACTGTCTGCATAAAAAAATAATAACAAGGACCATTGTATAAAAATACTATATAGGGCCCTTGGTATTAATTATTGTTATCAGTGCAGTCGTATTGCGATCAGTGTTCTTTATAATTGTTGGGTTGGCGTATACCTATATATTGTTACTCTTTTGTGTACATATTTCTTTTATAATAAATTGCAGTTTCTTTGAAATATATGTGAAATGTATACCTTGTTACAGCTTCATATGTAGAAATATTGCTGATTATACATTACTTATGGAGTCATATATACAGTATGTTGTTGCTTTCTGCCTTCTCACATCTACCGTGTTTTTACACAGGGATATCATCTGGACTAAACGGGAACACCCCAGCTCCAGTTTAATGCTTTTATTTTTTCACAGTGTTAAATTCTGCATTTTTTTGACATTCTAAGCCTTTTTTTTTCTATCTGTTCCCATTGCATGAAATAAAATTCCCCTCCATAAAGGTTCATTTAAGGTCATCTCCATAGACTTAAAAAAACTGAAATGCATTTGGTCTAAATTCATGACTAAACACAGAAGCTTAGAGGCAACCAGCCAAAAAGCAGTTTTCCATACTTAATGTGATCCAGAGCTCTACTTGGATATATTCCTAGAATGAGATTCAACATTTTTATAGATTTTCCTATGCTCTGCACATAGAATATTAAGGTGCCCATAGATCTTCAGCCTTCTGCTGAAATACACTTATTCCTCCGCTTCATACTTTGTGGATGCATTTTGCCACATTTTATGTAAACATAAGTTCGATGTAAATGTTTGTATTTCATAATTAGACGAGAGCCAACGACTGATGTGACATAATTGTATTTCCGTATATTATGGGAACTCGCTTAGTAGAATGTAGATGGAGATTTAATGTGCATTTAGGCTCCGTGTTCAGACAGCAGTGGACACAATTTACTGTCAGACATTCAAGAGGAAAATTGTTTCCAATTCCAGAGGTTAGCCGTGAAGGGGAATTGGTGGCGCTTATATCATCATCTCAAGCACATAGAATGTACATCTGTATGCATATCCTATCCCTTGTGATATATACATCACAAAATTATTACCATATAAACTTGAGTATACGCTGAACCAAGTATAAGCCGCGGCCCCTAATTTCACCATAAATAACTGGGAAAACCTATAGACTTGAGTGTAAGCCTTGGGTGGAAAATGTATTGGTCATTACCTCCCCCAATAAAGAAATGTTCCATGCACATCCCCCCCACCGGAATGAAATGCCTTGCAACAGCCCTCTAGTAATGAAATGCTCTACAGCCCCCCAAATAATTAAATGCTCTGCAGTCCCTCTAATGAAAAGCATTGCATTCCCTCTATTAATGATTTTCCCTGTAGCCCCCTAATAGCAAAATGCCCTGCAGCCCCCTATTCATGCAATGCCCTGTGGCCCCTTGGTGTGTAAGACAATAAAGTTACATACTAAATTTCAGATGCTCCTCGTGGCTCCTCTTCCTTCTTCTCTTCTCATCAAACAGTTCGCCACACTATGACATCATCAGCAGCAACACCTTTGCTTCATAGTGGGTGCCGGCGGGTAGAGCGCATTGAAGTGTGTCTGCCCGCTCTGTTAGGAATGAAAAGAAGAATGAAGAGGAGCTGCAGGGAGCATCAGAAGATGAGTATGTAAGTTTATATTTTTATATGTACGTGTATAAGTCAAGGTTGGGTTTTGCAGCACATTCTTTTGGGCTTATACAGGAGTATTTACAGTTTTCAGGGAACTGAAAAATTAAAGGGTTATGGCTTTTTCATATAGTGAGGGAATATCACTTAGGCTTTACCACAAGACTGAAGATTGTATAGATTGTACTGCTGTGTACTGACAAGATGGAAAAAACTTCCAAATGCGGAGATATTCATGAAAAAACGCATTTGCACCTTTTTCTGATGGGCTCTGTTTTTACAGCTTTTTCAGTGTTGTTCAAATGAAATCTCTCCTTTATTGTTTGGGTTGGTACAATCATGGAGAAACCAAAATTTATACATTTTATTGTATACTGTTATATACTCGAGTATAAGCCGAGGCACCTAATTTTACCACCAAAAACTGGGAAAACTTATTGACTCGAGTATAAGCCTAGGGTGGGAAATGCATTGGTCACAGTGTCCCCAGTATATAGCTCACCAGCCCCCTGCAGTGTATAGCCTGCCTGCCCCTGTAGTGTATAGCCAGCCCCCTTTAGCATACAGCCTGCCAGCCCACTGTAGTTTATAGCCTGCCAGCCCCTTGAAGTATATAGCTAGCCCCCCTTTAGTATATAGCCAGCCCCCCCTTTAGTATATAGCCAGCCCCCGAGTATAAGTTGAGCAAGGAATTTTCAGCACAAAAACTCGAGTATAGACGGTATGTTTTAATACATTAATAAAAAAAATCTTTGCAACGTTCTGCTACCATAAACTTTGCTGTGCAAGAAGAATTTTTTTCGAGATGAGCTGACATTTAACTGTAATTTTAGGGACTGTAAGACCTTTTGATAATTTTTTATTAAAATTTGTGAAATGGTGAAGAAGTTTTGATTCAGACATTTTGACACTATTTCTCATTATGGGTTTTGCCAATTAAAATAATTATGTTTACATGCGGCCAAGGTGAGCATATGTTTCCGCCCGATCTACAGAGATAGGGGTGATTAATCTTTTAATTTGTTTTTCTTAGTGTATTTTTCAGCCTTCTGAGTTACTTGAACCCTAGTGTGTCTGATCGTTTATAGCACTTTATGTAATACAAATGTATTGCAGTATATGGTCATTTTACTGCCGATTTGCATCACTCTATTACAGACCATTACAGATCCTGCAGAGTGAAAGGCCTGGGCGTCTCATAGAGACTCCTGGTTGTCACGGGAATAGATCTGATGACGCCATGGTGGGGAGTGATGATTTGTTCTAATATGGCGGTTGTTAGGAGTGGGTGTTTGATGTATAATGCAGCAGACACCTGCTATGTATTATTTAAAGGGACACTGTTACCAGATTTTACCCCATTAGCACTGATACAAAGATATGCATGTGAATTGCAGCTAAAATTCCAATTCCTGTCTTTTTATTTTTTTGCTGCTATCTCCAATTCTGCAGTTCACAGAACCACAACCTGAGGTGATTGGAAAGATGAAATTCTTTTCTTTAATATGAAAAGATGGCTCTACGTACAATAGAGGCCAAGCATGATACATTTCAGTCAAAATTTACCTTTTCTCAGCCAATTTACATGTTTAATTTTGATATGTTATTGCATGTTAATGGATTGTTAAATTGTATTTAATATTATATTTACTATTTAAAGTGAACCTGTCACCAGGAATGTAACTTTTAGCTGGTGACAGGTTCAAATTATGCTGAATTTAAAAATGAATTTGTCAGCATTATGAATCATTTCGGTGCTTTATATAAATGTAATTCACATTACCTAACTTACAGCATCACATGACCAGTAAGAGACAAAACCTTTTCTGCTAGATGGGGGTGAATTTTGATTGTTCTCCAAATCTATGTTCTCCTAAAAAAACTCAGATAGCATATAGTAAATCAATGCACTGAATTATAAGGCACAATTCAAAAGTGACTCCAGTCAATATGATGTTTCCAGCAGAAGATCTCTATCACATACATCCACAGCTGGTAGGAAGAGAAACTCAGGCGCAAGATCTACAAAGCACGTATGTGGTGTAGTTATTATTAGTAACTCTGAGCTTTGATTTCTTTGACCCCTGTGGAGAACATGTGTGGTACAGTCCATTACACAGGAAGATCTGAAGTCTTGTTGGGAGACATATAACTCACTATAGGTTCAAGGTTCACACTGCTGCTAAGCAACCATTCCACTTTTATATATAGAGATATACTTATTCATTTTGTCATAGACTTCCAGGTCTTGGCTTACATTGCCTATAAAGGATCTGCTACACAATCTTATATTTAGATCAATTTTCAAGACAAACTTGTTGCGGTCAAACTTTGGTAGAAAAGCTCCTCTCTGATACCCTACCTACATAAATGTGATATTACCTGAGCAATAAGCTAGTGCAGACACCAATAAATATCTTCAGAGATGTGTTGTTGACAAAAAATATATAAGATGTATGGTTTATGGTTATCTAATTTTATTGAAGATTTTATTGAACTAGAAGCATAACAGTGCCTTACGATAGGCCATGACATAACATGTGCCCCTCACAGGGGATCTTATGGTTATCTAATTTAAAACCTGCTCTGATGCAGTATTTGGGTGCAGTCACACACACCGCAAAAGCCCCTGTGCCCCTGTGTGCTTCGATCCCACTTCTAAAAGGAACCAAAGCAGAACATGTGACTACATCCTTTGGGTCAAAATTGGCGCTAAATGAAATATTATACCCAATTCAGCTATAATGTACCTTTTTGTCACCATTAAAGCCAGGAATTGTTTGTAGCATTTACCTGTCACAGGTCAACAGACTGGGATCTACAACAACTGGTACTGAGAGGCCAAAGCCTCTCAAACTAATCCAAACTAAATCACATTCAAATTGAGTTGGACAACCCCTTTAAGGGATTGTTTCCATCCATGTACTTTGAAATAAAATAGACAAATTCAAATGAGTGCTATTTGATGCCCCCACCCCCTCTACCAACCTTGGTTGTAGGATCTTTTGACAACATTAATACATTTGCTGTATTGTGTTCTTTGCCTGGGATTCTTCCTTTTGTGTTGCTTTGTTTCATGTACAATGTGGATGTAAAGCAACTGCCCTCCTTGCACCAGGTTTGCCTGTAGTTTAAGTCCCACATTGTGGTCTTTTGTCTCGGATGTAGACTTTAAGTAACTCAGCAGCAATTAAACTGCTAAGTAACAAACAATAAGGCAATGAAAGTAAATATAATTGGTGATATATCGCCAGTTACTATGATTGTTGTTTTGTCTCTGAGAATTGACCTTTGGCGTAAACTTTCCCTCAAGTAATTGTAGATCACAACAGAGACGTTAAAGTTCTGTTTTCTGCCAACACATCTTCTGTTGATAGGGGATTTAAACCTGATTTTTCATGAGCTAGAAAGAAACTTAGAAGTAGTCACGATTCATTTTCCCTTGGCAGAATTAAAATTCCAAGGTTAGTGGAAGACAAGACTAAACTTAGATATAGAGCACATAGCTGTCACACGCTACATCAGCTTTATGTGGTGTAGAATTTAGAGATGTGGTGAAAGTGAATATACAGCATCATTTCTTGTTTTACACCATTTTTACCTAGCACTTTTGCATCGAACTCTGCATACAGAAAACCATTGTTTGCATTGTGTAGTAGGTCCGGAAGGGAATTAAGCTCCTTATGGTGATTGCCTTCACAGGCCAGTTTTACAGGTGCATAGTCTTAAATGCCATATTTGATCCACTGAGAATTATGGGTAAGAAATATTTAAATAGGTTTTGTGCTCATACTCATAGATCCAGACACTGTGACTCTGGTAATCTCTTTTATTCTAAAATGAACTTTTAAAATATTGCTATAGAGATAGAAGAGCTCTGAGAAATGTTACCAGGACCCCTCCTTGCTGAAGGTTCACAGGCTCGGTGCAGGAGCATGTCTCATCACTTTGCTCTCACGGAACTTTCCCCTTTCTCTGCCTTGTGTAATCTCACACAGTGGGATTGAAGTGCTCCTGCACAATGTAAGAGCCCTCGAATTTACAGCACAGAGGGACTATGGTAACACCTCCCGGAGCCCTTCTGGCTCAAGATAAAAGTGGATTTTAGAAAGAAGGCCATAGATAACAAATATAAGAAGATTACCACAGTCCTGATGCCTGTATCTGTGAATAAGTGCCCCTGGTTTATCCCTTTTTATCCATTTTATACATCAGTGCCCAACTTATTGTAGTGAGGAAAAGATGGCCATAGAAATTTAGAATTTCCACTATTGTATTGGTCCCATTTAAAAACAAATTATGAAAATTAAGTGGTAAAGTTTAAGAGAAAGTATGGTTACCAAGAAATTACTTTTGTGGTTTGTGGTATTAAGTTAATTGTTTTTAATTGTTTAAGTTAATTGTTTTTTTATTACTTTTTTGCATTCCAATAAGCATTGTGTTGAGTGTACAATGGCTCTTTATGACTATATTCACATCTTGGCAGATGCTGCCAGAAGTCCAAAGCGAAAAAGTTATTGGACTTTTATACATTCTATATATTTTTATAGTCAAGGGATCTTGTGGACTCCCTTGGTGTCATTTTTATAATTTTACCAATAACAGGGAAGAGCAATAGAAATAACAGAGGCAGGTGTGGACCTATCCCGAGGCTTTATCTTACAAGCTGTACTTTATGTTTGTGCCAAGATTTTTATTTATTTATTTTTTACATTTACAATGTTTCATTTTAAAGCAATTTTACTTTGGCAAAAGTTCACCCAAGATTAAATCGTTGTTTTCCATGTTCTTATCATTATAAATCATGTTACAGTACAGAATGTTAGGATTGTTGGAACACTTAATAAGGGAATGATTTATGTCTTGAAAAGAGTCATGTAAATATAAAAAAATATTTGCAATGATCTATTTTACTGAATTTTTAAAATACAATGTTTTTAATTCCATATAAGGATTTACATTTTAAATTTTTAAAACAGAAATTTGTAATAATTCCCGTCACATAGCTTGATGGTTACAGTTTAAAAATAGTAAATGTATGGCAATCTTCCAGGCTATCAGCGGCGCCAATCACTCAGAATAGTTCCTTTTCATAAATGAATATCTTTAATCATAGGCTGAATAATATGCGCTTCGAGCCCGGACCGGGCTCTTCCTCAGTTATATACATCTGTACATAGATCTTGTGTGTACTTCCAGCTTAAATGGTGTTTCCCCTTTCAGAAAATAATATTGTTTAATGAAAAATTATACAATTTTCCTTAATTATTTCTGTATTAGTTCCTCACTATTTTCTAGATTTCTGCTTGGCAACAATCAATGAGAAGCTTCATATTTTAATTCCTGTGGAAGATAAGCTGTCCCTGGTCTTGTGATGCCACTAAGGTGCATGGCTTGTAATAACATACAGCTCTGATTACTCTCTGTGACACTAACAGAGTTAGCAGCATTTAGAAATATGCTTTACAGCAGCCATATAGACCATTGGTAGCAATAGTTTGGAGATGGCTCATTGACTTCTATGGATGCATTTTCTAGGTATACATGCTGAGCTATCGAGATGTAGGTCAGGAGTTTTAAAGGACATCTACATGACATTTGACCATTTGACCTGATTAGTAGTTAATGTATCTTGTCTTATAGGCATTTATACAACATCTGAATAAGTTATTGTGCAGAGAGGTTAGTCGGTGAACTACAAACATTAGCTATAGTGGACACATCCTTAAAATTTATGAAAAATCCATTGCTGGGACTGGAACACCTCTTGGCTGCAGACATGGATAGATTTTATGTTATTCACTTTGCTACTGGTACAGCCATTCTACTCCTGTAAGTATAATAGTCATTCAATTTATGTACAGTAACTGTATCTACAGTATTTGATAGAAGAGCCTAAGGCGAAGCTCACATCACTGCTAGTGCTGTCTGTTAGTCTATTCGATTATGGACTACAATACCAGACACCTCAAACAGATTGGTAGAGGGAAGCCCTTCTGTGTACCATTCACCTTCCATTAGGCAGCCATTATGCAGCTTTTATAACTTCTGCTGTTAAAAATAACAGAACATGACCGTGGACACCCCAAACGGTGGTGTGAACTAGGCTTGAGGCTAGTTTTACATGTCCATAAACATAATATAATATTATAAAAAAAAACAATTACATTAAAAGCAATCTCAGTCTTTATCAGTGCAGTGATAGCCAAGAGATCAGACTCTGATAGTTAAAGGACACCTGCCATCAGGTCTATGTCACTATTTCTGTCACCACTACCTGTTGGAGCAGCTCACAAGGATTCCATCCCAGACTCTTTCTAGTCAATTCATACATTAATCATTCTAAAATCATCTTTTCTTTATTATGTAAATGAGGCTGGTCACATGGTCAGAGGCAGTGATGTCACTCCTGTTACCCCTCTCCCCCCTCTGCTTATGTCTGTGTGTAATGTATAGTAAAGCATTGCTGGTGTCTATGCTTTATCTGCTGACATGCTCTCCCTCCTAATACACTCCTGGTGAGACACAGACACAGACATATTCTGCTATAACATGGCTGCATCCTGGAGCTGTTGTATCTCTCCTATACACACACATGCTGCAGGGGGGCAAGCACCAGGAAGCACATGGAGGAGCCATTACACCATTATACCTCACATCACTATACAGGCCGTCAGTCAAGTACTGGGTGGTGTGGCTGTGCCTCCCACTCTTAAAGGGAACCTCTCACCAGGAGACCCATTTTTAGCACTCCCCCAGTCCCCACAGAGCATAGTACATACACTGCCAAAGTGTTTTTGTATAAAAAAAATTGGTTTTACAGAAAAAAAGATATGTTATTAAAGGACATCTACATGACATTTGACCATTTGACCTGATTAGTAGTCAATGTATCTTGTCTTATATGCATTTATACAACATCTGAATAAGTTATTGTGCAGAGAGGTTAGTCGGTGAACTACAAACATTAGCTATAGTGGACACATCCTTAAAATTTATGAAAACTCCATTGCTGGGACTGGAACACCATAAACATAATATAATATTATAAAAAAAAATTACATTAAAAGCAATCTCAATCTTTATCAGTGCAGTGATAGCCAAGAGATCAGACTCTGATAGTTAAAGGACACCTGCCATCAGGTCTCTGTCACTATTTCTGTCACCACTACCTGTTGGAGCAGCTCACAAGGATTCCATCCCAGACTCTTTCTAGTGAATTCATACATTAATCATTCTAAAATCATCTTTTCTTTATTATGTAAATGAGGCTGGTCACATGGTCAGAGGCAGTGATGTCAGTCCTGTTACCCCTCCCCTCTCCTCCCCCTGCTTATGTCTGTGTGTAATGTATAGTAAAGCATTGCTGGTGTCTGTGCTTTATCTGCTGACATGCTCTCCCTCCTAATACACATGGTGAGACACAGACATATTCTGCTATAACATGGCTGCCTGGAGCTGTTGTATCTCTCCTATACACACACAGGCTGCAGGGGGGCAAGCACCAGGAAGCACATGGAGGAGCCATTACACCATTATACCTCACATCACTATACAGGCTGGCAGTCAAGTACTGGGTGGTGTGGCTGTGCCTCCCACTCTTAAAGGGAACCTTTCACCAGGAGACCCATTTTTAGCACTCCCCCAGTCCCCACAGAGCATAGTACATACACTGCCAAAGTGTTTTTGTATAAAAAACTGGTTTTACAGAAAAAAAGATATGTTATATTGTACCTTTCATTAGCATCTGCTGTGTGACTAGGCAGTTGTCAATTGGGAGGGGCCGGAAAGGAGCAGTTTCCCCCCACCCTTGGGAAACATGTGACCTTTTCAAATATATGAATAACTCCCCACACTCGGGATTGGCTGTAGAGGAGCAGGGGGCGTCGCTAAGCCAAGTGATGGGTGTTTTCATATATTTGAAAAGGTCACCCTTATTTAAGAGTGGGAGCACAGCCACATCCACCCCAGTACTGACTGGACAGCTGCTATAATGATGTGAGGCTGTAGAATGATGTGCTTGCTGGAGGTCACGCCCCCTGCAGCTGCTGAGAGTGTAATAGGAGAAAGAGAGATACAACAGCTCCAGGCAGCCATGTTATAGCAAGAATATGTCTGGTCGTGTCCACTCAGTAGATAGGAGGCGGATGCAGCATGTCAGCAGATTAAAGCACAGAACCAGCAAGGCCTTACTATTACATTACACACCAAGACATGAGCAGGGGTAGGTGGAACAGGACTGACATCACGGCCTCTGACCATGTGAACCACCTCATTTACATAATAAGAAAATATGAGTTTAGAATGATTATTATTATGTATTATGAATTGACTAGACGAGAGCTGGGATGGATCCTTTGTGAGCTGATCCAACAGGTAGTGCTGACAGAAATAGTGACAGAGACCTGATGACAGGTGTTCCTGATCTCTTGGCTATACTGCCCTGATAAAGATTGAGATTCTTTTAATGTAATAGTTTTTTTAAATATTTATATTATGATTATGGACTATGTAAAAACTAGACTCAAGCAGTTCACACCACCGTTTGTGGGGTCCATGATCATGTTCTGTTATTTTTAACAGCAGCAAGATATAAAAAGATGCATAATGGCAAGGGTGAATGGCCACATCAGAAGGGCTTGCCATTCTACCCAATCTGTTGAGGTGTGGGTTTATGGTAGTCCATTAATCGATAGACTAACAGAAAGCACTAGTAGCGATGTGATGTGAGCTTCGCCCTTAGGACCTCTTCCATCAAATTACGTAGATACAGTTACTGACATATATGAAGACTATTATACTGACAGGGGGTAGAGGTAGTTAGGGTAGAATGGCGAATGGCGTGTGTCCAGTAGCAAAGTGCATAACATAGATATATCCATGTCGTAGCCAAGGATGGGGGCTTGTTCCAGTCATCAGCAATGGATATTTTTCAAAATTTAAGGATATGTCCACTTATAGCTCAATGTTGTAGTTAGTATCGAGTTACCTCTTGCAACAATAACTTATTCAGATGTGTATAAATGCACCTATAAGACAAGAACATTGACTTCTAATAGGTGCAAAAGTCATTTAGATGTCCTTTAAACTCCTGACTTCATCTGACATCTCGATTGCTCAGCAGGTAAGCCTAGAAAATGAACAATAGAGTAATGAGCCATCTCAAACTATTGCTACAATGGGTCCATATGGCGCTGTAAAGCACTATTTCTAATGGCTAAACTCTGTTAGGGGTGCACAGAGAGTAATCAGAGCGTCGAGGATTACAAGGGGGGGGGCCATGCACCTTAGTAGCTATCAAGACCAGGACAGCTTATCTTCTTCCTTTATTTGTTTACACAGGAATTAAAATAGAAGCTGCTCATTGATTGTTTGACCAAGCAGAAATCTAGAAAAATAGTGAGGAACTAAACAGAAATAGATTTTAAGGAAATTGTATAATTTTATTAAACAAACAATATTAATTTTCTGAGGGGATAATGCCCATTTAAGCTGGGAGAGTACACACAAGATCTATTACACTACAATATTTTACCCAACAGAGGCACTGTACAAATCGTTTCTGTAATCACTAAACCTTTGTACTATTTTAAACTGTACCCATCAAGCTATATGACGGGAATTATTATGAATTTTCTGTTTTAAAAATTAAAAATGTAAAGGTAAATCTTATATGGAATTAAAAAAAATGTATTTTAAAAATTCAGTAAAAATGATCATTGCAAATATTTTTTTAATTTACATGTACTCTTTTAAGACAAAATCATTCCCTTATTGAAGTGTCCCACAAATCTAACATTTGTAATAACATGGATTTATAATGATAAGAACATGGAAAACAAAGATTTAATCTTGGGTGAACTTTTGCCCAAAGTAAAATTGTGAAAATCGAAACATGGTGTAAGTGTAAAAAAATAAAATATAAATATATAAAATTTTGGCAGCAGAACATAAAGTACAGCTTTGACGATAAAAGCCTCGGGTGATAGGTACACACTGCCCTCTGGTATTTCTATGCTCTTCCCGGTTATGGTAAATTATAAAAATGACACCAAGGGAGTCCACAAATCCCTTTGACTATTAAAAATATATAGAATGTATAAATAGTCAATAAACTTTTATCGCTTTGGATCCTTGTGACACATTGCCAAAGATGTGAATATAGTCAAAAGAGCCATTGTCCACGCAACACAATGCGTATTGGAATGCAAGAAAGTAATAAAAACAATTAAATGAAACAATTAAAACAACTAACTTAATACCACAAACCCCAAAAGTAATTCTTGGTAACCATACTTTTCTTAAACTTTACCACTTTAATTTTCATTAATTGTTGTTAAAAATGGGACCAATAAATACAATAGGGAAATTCAAAATTGCTATGGCCATTCTTTCCTCACTACAATAAGTTGGGCACTGAGGTCTAAATAAAATGGATAAAAAGGGAAAACCAGGGGCACTTATCACCAGATACCAGGCATCGGACTGTGGTAATTCTTCTTTATATTTGTTATTCTATGGCTCTTTCTAAAATCCACTGTTATCTGAGCCAGAAGGGCTCCGGGAGGTGTTACCATCAGTCCCTCGGTGCTTTTAGAGATCGAGGGCTCTTACATTGTGCAGGAGCACTTCAATCCCCTGGTGAGATATACACAATGGCAGATGGCAGAGGACAGAGGTGAAGGGGAATAGTTCGTGACAGCAAAGTGATTGAGACATTGGACATGATCCGCACCGAGCCTGTGAACCTTCGCAAGGAGGGGTTCTGGTAACATTCCTCCGAGCTCTTTCTATCTCTATAGCAATTTTTAAAAGTTCATTTTAGAATGAAGAGATTCCAGAGTAACAGTGTCTGGATCTATGAGTGTATGAGCACAAAACCTATTTCATAATTCTACCCATAATTTCAGTGGATCAAATATGGCATTTAAGAATATGCACCGTGTAAAATGGGCCTGTGAAGGCAATCACCATAATTGGAGCTTAAATTCCCTTTCGGACCTACTACACAATGCAAAACAATTGTTTTATGTAATGCAGAGTTCAGAGTTCGATTGACAAAAGTGCTAGGTAAAAATGCGTTTTGGTAAAACACGGAATGATGCTTATATTCACTTTCACCACATCTCTAAATTCTACAACCAATAAAGTGATTGTAGCGTTGTGACAGCTATAGTGCTCTAGTTATTCTAAGATTAGTCTTAGTCTTCCCATAACCTTGCGACATTTAATTCTGCCAAGGGAAAATGAAACACGTGACTACTCGAAGTGTCTTTCTAGCTCATGAAAAATCAGGTTTAAAGCCCCATCACACAGAAAGATGCGTTGAGAAAACAGAACTTTAACGTCTCGGTGGTGATCTACCAATACTTGAGGGAAAAGTGTTAGCCAAAGGTCAATTCTCAGGAGAAGAACAACAATAATAGGTAACTGGCGATGAGTACCACAAATGTATCATATTTACCTTTCATTGCTTATTGTTTGTTACTAGCAGTTTAATGCTGCGAGTTACTTAAAGTCTAATCCGAGACAAGACTAACAGGTGGGCTAAACTCACAGGCAAACCTGTGTGCCAGGAGGGCAGTTGCTTTACATCCACATTGTACAGAACAAAGCAACACAAATGGAAGAATCCCAGGCAAAGAACACAATAACAGGCTAAATTATGTAATGTTGTCAAAAGATCCTACAACCAAGGTTGGAGAGGAGGGGGGGAGGGGGGGGGGGGGGGGGGGGGGGGGGGGGAAATCAAATAGAATCATTTGTAATTTGTCTATTTATTCAAAGGACATGGGTGGAAACATCCCTAAAGGGTTGTCCACTCAATTTGAAGGTGATTTAGTTGGATTAAGGCTGATTAGTTTGCATTTGTTTGAGGGGCTTTGGTACGTCTCAGTACCAGCTTGTTGGAGGGATCCCAGTCTATGGACTGTGACAGGTAAATGCTACAAACTATTCCTGCTAATGGTGACAAAAAGGTACATTAAAGTGAATTAGTTATTAAATATTTAATTAGCCCCAATTGTGACCCAAAGAGTTGCAGTCACAGGTTTCTGCGTTGGGTCCACTTAGAAGTGGGAAGCACACAGGGGCTTTTGCGGTAGGTGGATGACTGCACCTAAATTACTGCATCAGAGCAGGTTTTAAATTAGATAACCCCGAAGATCCCTGTGAGGGGCATATGTTCATGTCATGACCTACGTAAGGCCCCCATGTTAGGATTCTAGTTCAATTACAAAATCTTCAATAAATTAGATAACCATAAACCATAAATCTTATATTATTTTTTTCAACAACACATCTATAAAAGGATATTTATTGTGTTGCACAGCTTATTACTCAGGTAATAATCACATTTATGTAGGTAGGGTATCAGAGAGGAGCTTTTCTACCAAACACGTCGTGTCTTGATTAATTGAATCTAAATTAAGATTGTGTAGCAGATCATTTATAGACAATGTATGTTAAATCCAAGACCATGGACAGAAGTGCTATGACAAACTGGAAATAAATAAATCATATCCTATATATAAAAGTGGAAGGTTGATTAGCCAGCGTGGAACCTTGAACCTCTGTGAGGTTATATTGGTCTCCCAACCAAGACTTCAGATCTCCTGTGTAATGGACTGTACACACAGGCTTCTCCACAGGGTAAGAAATCAAGCTCAGAGTTACTAATAATAACTACACCACATAAGTGGCTTTGCTAGATCTTGCGCCTGAGTGAGTTTCTCTTACTACCAGCTGGTGGATGTATGTGATAGAGATTCTTCTGCTGGGGAAACATCATATTGATGGCTGGTCACTCTGAATTTGGCCTTTATAATTCAGTGCAGGATTAACGAGATGATACCTGAGGTTTTTTTTAGAGAGAACAAGACTTGGAGAACAATCAAAATTCACCACCATCTAGCAGACAAGGTTTGTCTCTTACTGGCTCATGTGAGATGTAAGTTAGGTATGTGAATTACATTTATATAAGCACCGAAATGATTCATTCAATGCTGAACAACCTGTTATTTTTTCTTTTGAAGTTCAGCATAATTGAACCGGTCACAGCTAAAAATTACTTCCTGTGACAGGTTCACTTTAAATAGTAAATATAATATTAAATACAATGTTTTAAACAAGCCTTAACATGCAATAACATATCAAAATTTTAAACATGCAAAATTGGCTGGAAAAGGTAAATTGACTGAAATGTATCATGCGTGGCCTCTATTGTACGTTAGTAGAAGCCATCTTTCATATTATAGAAAAGAATTCATCTTCCAATCAACTCAGGTTGTGTTTGTAAACTGCAGATTAGAGATAGCACCAAAAAACTAAAAAGACAGAATGGAGTATTTAGCTGCAATACACAATGCATATCTTTGTATCAGTGTAATGGGGTAAAATCTGGTAACAGTTCACTTTAAATAATACATAGCAGTGCAGTGCTGCTTGCAGTTCATACATCAAAACATCCCCACTCTCTAAAACAGCCATATTAGAAACAAACACACTCCCCACCTGGCGTCATCAGCATCTATCCCGTCTACAACAGGAGTTCATATTGAGACTCCAGGCCTTTTCACTCTGCCAGGAATCTGTAATGGTCTGTATATGAGTGAGACATCGGCAGTAAAATAACCATATATACTGCAACATTGGTATTACATAAAGTGTATAAACGATAGTACACACTGGGTTCAAGTACACTCAGAAGCTGAAAAAACCACCTATAGAAAAAACAAATTAAAAGATTAATCACCCCTATCTTTGTAGATCGCGGAAACATATGCTCAACCTTGGACCGCATGTAAGTAAAATAATTATTTAATTAGGCTAAAGCCCATAATGAGAACAAGTGTCATAAATTTCTGAATCCAAAACTTCTAACCATTTCACAAATTTTAATAAAAAATTATCAAAGTTTACAGTCCCTAAATAAGAATTTACCAGTTAAAGGTCAAGCCTCATCTCGAAAAAAATTCTTCTTACACAGCAAGTCTATGGTTATAGCAGAACGCGAAGAATGCAAAGATTTTTTGTATTAATGTATTAAACCCTACCGTCTATACTACGAGTATAAGCCAAATTTTTCAGCAAAATTTTGTGTGCTGAACAATTTGCCTTGCTCAACTTATACTCGGGGGCTGGCCTATATATAAAGGGGGGGTGGCTATTATACTAAAGGGGGGCTGGCTATAATTCAAGGGTGCTGGCAGGCTATGAAATACAGGGGCTGGCAGGAATATATGCTAAAAGGGGCTGGCTATACACTACAGGGGGGCAGGCTATACACTGCAGGGGGGTTGTGAGTATATACTGGGGCAACTGTGATGCCAATGCATTCCCACCCTCAGAGCTTATACTAGGAAGTCAATAAGTTTTCCCAGTTTTTGGTGGTAAATTAGGTGCCTCGGCTATACGAGTATATAACAGTATATATAAAATGTTATGAAATAAAATTTGGGTTTTCTCCATGACTTGTACCAACCCAAACAATAAAGGAGAGATTTAATTTGAACAACATCTGAAAAAGCTTGTAAAACACAGAGCCCATCAGAAAAAAAAAAGGTTGCAAATGCGTTTTTTCATGAAACTCCGCATTTGAGGTTTTCTATCCATTCTTGTCAGTACCACAGCAGTAAAATCTATTAGTCTTGTGGTTAAAGCCTAAGTGATATTCCTCACTATATGAAAAAGCCATAACGTTAATTTTCAGTCCCTGAAAAAACTGTAACTACTCCTTGTAAAGACCAAAAGATATTGTGATGCAAACACCAACCTGCTTATACACGTCATATAAAAAATGATAAACACATACTCATCTTCTGATGTCCGTGCAGCTCCTCTTCATTTTCTTTTCATCCTACAGGCGGGCAGACAGACACACTTCAATGCGCTCATACCCGCCGCCACCATATGAAAGCAAATGTAGTTGCTGCTGATATTCAGAGTGTGCGCGAACTGTTTGATGAGAAGAGAAGAAGGAAGAGGAGCACACGAGAGCATCTGAAATTTAGCATGTAACTTATGGTCTTACACCCAAGGGGCCCACAGGGCATTGCATGAAATAGGGGTGCAGGGCATTTTGCTAGTAGGGGGATACAGGGGAAAATTCATTTAATAGAGATATGCAATGCTTTTCATTAGAGGGGACTGCAGAACATTTTAATTATGTGGGGGGCTGCAAGAGCATTTTCATACAGAGGGCGTTGCAAGGGCATTTCATTCCGGTGGGGGGATGCACGACATGGACAGTTTTATTGGGGGCTGGTCAGGACCAATACATTTTGCCACCCAAGGCTCCACTCAAAGGTCTATAGGTTTCCCAGGTTATTTTGGGTGAAATTAGGGGCCGCGGCTTATACTTTGGTTCAGCATGATACTCAAGTTTCTATAGGTAATAATTTATTGTGATGTATATATAATTGCATAGGGATAGGATTGAAACAGATGTTACAGCTATGCTGTTGAGATGATGAGATAAGCGCCTCAATCCCCTTTCACGGCTAACCTCTGGAAATTGAACAACAATTTTCTCTTGAATGTCTCGACAGTAAAATTGTGTCCACTGCTGTCTGAACACGGGCCTAAATGCCACATTTTAAATCTCCATCTACATTCTACTAAGCGAGGTTCCCATTAATATAGGAAATACAATTAGTCACATCAGTCGTTGGCTCTCGTCTAATTTGAATACACAGAACATTTAATCGAACTATGTTACATAAAATGTGGAAAAATGCACACAAAGTATGAAGCGGGAGGAATACGTGATTAGTTTCAGCAGAAGGCTGAAGATCTATGGGCACCTTAATATTCTATGTGCAGAGCATAGGGAAAAATCTATAATAATAAATGTTGATTTAATCTCATTCTAGGAGGAATATATCAAGTAGAGGCTCTGGATCACATTAAGTATGGAAAAACTGATTTTTGGGCTGGTTTGCTCTGATTCGTGTGTTTAGTCAGAAATTTAGACCAAATGGCATTCAGTTTTTTTAAGTCTATGGAGATTGACCTTAATGATGAACCTTTAGGATGGGGCAAGAATTTTATTTCATGTAATGGGAACAGATAGAAAAAAAAGGCTTAGCTAGAATGTCAAAACACAAGCCAGAATTGAACAATGTGTGAAAAAATAAAAGCATTAAAACTGGAGCTGGGGTGTTCCTGTTTAGTCCATATGATATCCTGTGTAAAAAACACAGGTAGATGTGAGGAAGGCAGAAGAAAGCAACAAGCTACTGTATTATGACTCCATAAGTAATGTATACTCACCAATATGTCTACATATGATGCTGTATGTAACCAAGGTATCATTTCACATATATTTATAAAAGAAAACTCGACAATTCTATTAAAAAGAAATGTATGTACACAAAAACGAGTAACAATATAAGGTATACGCCAACCAAACAAACATAATAGTAGTCACCTGTCGGGGTCCCGTGTACAGGGAAGGGCGAGCGGCGCGGAGCCCTCTCCATAACCGGTAGTCTTTGACTGCAGATTCAGGGTAATTTAACGTATAGGGTGGACTGTACGCATCCTTCATATACTGCCCATACTACAGGTATGATAGCACATGTAATGAATGGGTTACCGAGGCAACGGATAGCCACTCCCCGATGACGTCACAGGGAGCGACGATCCATCGCGAAAGATTGGCGGCCCCACACGCCGCCATCTTTTGAGCCGATGGCGGGCAGTGTGTGAAGTACATATCTTCTTGGGGGTGTGCTGGGAACACCTTAAGAGAAAAGTTAGGCACGCATATGCCCCCCAAGGAGTTAGGTAGGTAGTCACAGCACATGCTTTCTACAGCTAGATTAGAGCCCAGACCGCACAATGTCCACAGGCATATGGTAGCCACAGCACCATTCCCTGAATAGATGGTAGCCACCGACATGCCGCTGTAGATCGGTAGCCACAACAACACGCCCCCCTGTGTCAGATCAGTAGCAGCCACAACACATTCCCCCCTGTAGTCAGTAGCCACAAACCATGCCCCCGTAGATCAGTAGCCACAACACATGCCCCCCCTGTAGATCAGTAGCCACAACACATTCCCCCTGTTAGATCAGTAGCCACAGCACATGTCCCCCCTGTAGATGGTAGCCACAACACATGCTCCCCACGGGAGACATCTGGCTAGTCAACAGCAATGCCCCCCTGCTATGATCAGAGCCCACAAACCAATGCCCCCCTGTAGATGTGGTAGCCACAGCAAATGCCCCTGGAAAAAGATTGGTTAGCCACAAGCAATGCCCCCCTGATAGTCGATAGCCACGCACATGACCACCCTGATAGTCGGTAGCACAGCACATGCCCCCCCTGTAGTCGGTAGCCACAACACATGCCCCCCGTAGAGCGTCAACGGTAGCCAAACCACATGCATACCCCATGTAGATCGGTTAGCCACAACAAACAAGCACCCTTGTAGATGGTAGCCACAGCACATGCCCCTGAAAAGATGGTAGCACAGTACATGCCGCCCTGTCACACATCGGTAGCCAAGAACACAGGCCCTCCTGTAGATCAGTAGCCACAACAATTCCCACCTGTAGATTTTCAGTAGCACAACACATGCCCCTGTAGAATCAGTAGCCAAAAACACATGCACACCCTTGTAGATCATGTAGCCACAACACATTCCCCGGTTAGATCAGTAGCCACAGCAACATGCCCCCCTGTAGATAGGGTAGTAGCCACAACACATGCCCCCCCTGTTAGATCGGTTTAGGTCACAGCACATGCCCCCCTGTAGATCAGTAGCCACAAACATGCCCCCCTGTGATTGGTAGAAACAGCACATGCCCCTGAATAAGATTGGTTAGCCACAGCAGCTGCCCCACTTCTGTGATCGATAGCCCAGACAGCCCCCCTGTTAGACGGTAGCACACAGCACATTTGCCCCCACACTGTAGATCGGTAGCACAGCACATGCCAGACCTGTAGACGGTAGCAGTCCCAACACCATTGCCCCCATGTAGATCGGTAGGCCGAGTACCAAACCACTATGCCCCCCTGTGATTGGGAGCCACAGCAATGCCCCTTTAAAGATTGGAGCCACAGTACATGCACGCCCTGTATTAGATCGGTAGCCACAACATGCCCCCCCTGTAGATCAGTAGCCACAACACATTCATTCCCCCCTTAGTAGATCAGTAGCCCACAACACATTCCCCCCCGGTGCTAGATCAGTAGCCACAAACACTGCCCCTGAGATCAGTCGTAGCCACAACACATGCCCCCCTGTAGATAAGTAGCCATACAACACATGCCACCTGTAGATCGGGAGCCACCAACACATGCCCCCCTGATATGCATTGGTTAGCCTATCAGCACATGCCCCGGAAAAGATGGTAGCCACAGCACATGCCCCCATGAGACGGTAGCCACGCCATGTCCCCCCTGTAGATCGGTAGCCACAGCACATGCCCCCCTGTAGACCGAGAGGCCACAACTACATTGCCCACTGATTAGGATCGGTAGCTGGTAGTCCACACCACATGCCCCCCTGTAGATCAGTAGCCACAATCATGCCCCCTGTGCTGTAAATTGGTAGCCAACAGACACATATGCCCCTGAAAAGATTGGTAGTCCACAGCATCATGCACCCCACTGTAGATCTGTAGCCACAGCGCACATGCCACCTGTAGATCGGTTAGCCACCCAGCCACATGCCCCCTGGAGATCGCGTTTAGCACACGCACATGCCCCGTAGATCAGGTTAGCCTACAGCACATGCCACCCTGTTAGATCGGTAGCCACAGCCACATGCCCCCCTTGTAAATTGTAGTCCACAGCACATGCCCCTGAAAAGATTGGTACCACAGCACATGCACACCCCTGTAGACGGTAGCCACAGCACATGCCACCCGAGATCGGTAGTCCACATAGCAAGTGCCCACATTAAATAGGTGTCACGAACCGATGCACACCATGGTCAAACACCATGGGGTCCCCCTACTCTAGGATATTCCAGATGTTAGCCCTGAGCTCAAAGCCATGGTAAAACCAATATCCAAAGCGAATTGGCTACCACCATCATATTTTTGAATGCAAATTGTGGGACGAGTTCATGCAAGCTATTGTCACTGTAATTTTCAATTTTGCCAGTGTAAATTCTGTTCCGAGCAGTCAGACATTGATATCTTAATGACTGTTGTTATTTAGACCTTTATTCTTGTATATTGATTAATGGAGATGAAAAATGGATAAAAATAAATAAAAAATAATCCCTGACACAAACGGGAAATTGCCTTGTGTCAGTAAGAGCGGGGAGCAGACAAGTCCTACGACAGTCAGAGCTGAGCGCATCTTACGAGGCTCTGTGGCGTCTTTGCTTTTGCTGTGATCTGTATGTGTAGTCAGTTGCTAGGTGGCTGATGATGGGTGCAGAATGCGTTACGGCGTGGTTGGCAGCCGGATGCGGAAGTGCAGGAAGTGTCGCGGAGTTAGTTTGGAGAGGCATTGGCGGAAAGTCTGTACTGGCAGTGATGGAATGAAAAGAATGGAGCCTGTGGCCAGGAAAACGCTGCTGGTCCGGCATTTTCCCTCTTGAGTTGAGTGCTGCGGTTTCCGGATAGCAGAGACAGCTGCTGGAGTAAAGAGCGGGGCGCAGAGTCGTGCGTTGTGTTCGGGAGGACCCGCGGGAGTGAGTCTGGTGTGAAGCCACATGGGGCGCTTGTGCCAGGCTGGGGTGGGCTCATGGGGCGGCAGCACGAGGGGCGATGGCGTTGTTGTGTGACACGGCTATATTGTTATCGTTTTTATTTCAGAAGTTAAGAAATAATGTGGCCGTTTGCCCAACTATCCAAATGAATACGCGCAGCAAAGGTAAGGGTCACCCCCTGACCATGCACTTTGTATGTCCTCAGCAGCAGAAGAGGGGGCGCTTGTGGACGCTGTGTGTATCCAGGCAGTCTTTCTACACTTTATTCCCATGCAGATCTATGTCCATAGGAACTGAGAAAACAAACCCAAAGTACTGCACCCATCCTCCCCTACTATCCCATGAGATTCTAGGTTTGTATGGAGAATGAGGGAAATCATATTATACCCAATGGGTTTAAACCCAACTGTGGTTAGTATCAGGGAACACATGGACGCACATTGGCCCAACTTACAGACGACCTTAGTACAGAAATACCCCTCTGCCCACTGTGACCTCAGGTGACGTTCTCTGCTGTTACTATGTCCCAGACTGCATGATCAGCTTAAAGGGCTTGTAATGAAACTTTATTGATAATCCTTGGTCCCAAATTCAGGAATATAAAAACTGTTGAAACTCCATTAGGTGTCACTAAGTGAAGGAAAAAAAATTTTTTTTGGCAGGATCTGCAATTATAAAATTATATACAGTTTCGATCTTACATCCATAAACTCTCTATGCCCCATTTAAAAAACCATCTTTCCCTACTCAAATGACAGGTTAATGAAATATTTTATAAATATTTAATAAACAAGTGTACTCGTATTGGAAGGGATCACACAGAAAACATACTTAAGGGTGACACACCACAAGTGTTATTATGCAGTTTCTCAATTTTGAGTGAGATAGTCAGAGTCTACTAATTTCCAATTTGTAACACTCCAATGTTTTCATATGTTCAGTACAAACCTACAGGAGCCAACGTTCAATAGTCGATTGGCAAGAGTAAACCCTTATAACAAACCCTATCAGCTATACATAAATGCCTGCATTTAATCTACCTACATAAGGATTATTACCGTATCTGGAGCCGCAGCATCTACCGGATGACGACACCCAGGTGCACGTTTTGGAAACGCTACTCTTCAAACCACCGCCAAACACTAAGCAGAATGCAATGTACCTCCTGCAGTTCCCCCCATAATGGGAATGTTGCACTCCCCAGGCACATGACAACCCAGCAATTACACTCTTGCCTTCTTATCCTATTACATAAGTCTGACAACGGATCGGAAACGCTTATTAATCTTCTTGCATTCTATTTTCCACTTTGTTTCCGGCTCTTCAGTGCTTCACAGCTCAAAAGTGCTCAGTAATACTCGTAGTTGTTGAATATGTGCAAAGCGAGGATGATGTCAGCACCTACCTGACCAAGCCTGGAGATTCTGACGAAAGAAAAAGAGGTTTGTTACCCCCTTGCTCATTCAGATCGAATTATGTAGCTTGGCTTTAACCCTTTTGTTGACGGGTGGTCATTCGTGCCTGAATGTCATTCAGTTCTCCGTTATGTTCTTCTTAAATGACATGTATCTTGGAACGCGTTGATATCATAGCATTTTTTACAAGTTTTTCGTTTTTCAAAACGAGATGTGTGTTAGCAGAAAAATTAGAAAAAAATCGGTCCGCATTGTTTAGTCTATGGAAGTCATGAAGGGGGTTAAAAAGAAATAAGGTCTCAAAACATGGTTAATAAACAAAAAACAAAAAAAAACAATAGAGCGGTTTTAGCTTATCCCCACCCCCCATCATGTTGGGCACAGCACCATGCACTATGCAAAATGGTCATGAATGGTATTGTCAGTCTCTATTATACCTACACAGTCCCACCAACGCTAAGTTATGGCGTGTGCTGGCGCACACCCCTAGCTCTCCGGCGCCCGCCAAAGTTATATCTCCCCCATTAGGTCATCAACCGCCTTTTTGAATTGAGTTATTGTGGCCAGAACATGTAGGGGTGGAATGATGCCAGATAAGATCTGGCTCGTATGGTCTTCTCTTATTATCTTGGAGATGTCATAAGGCTTAAAGGCCTTTTAGCATTAAACAATATCTAAAGAAATACAGGACATTGTTTTAGCTAATACCACATCTGATATTATTCTTTTCCATTACATATTACGCCCCCCCAGTGGTGAGGAAAGCACGACCACCGAAAGAAACACGCAGCCCCCCACAACCAATTACACCAGAACAGGTGTATCTTGAGAGAGGCATGAACAAATCAAAGGGGTTGTCATGTACACAGGTATACCCAGCCTGTTTGGGTGTGTGAAAGTCGCAGTGACATGGAGAAAGCCTATAGATGATTCAGATTGCTCCCCCAAAGTCCCAGTAGTTAAAAGAGTGAAATTGGAGCATATTGTAAAGAGTTTGTTAACCACACCCTCCCCACTCTCAAATAACCTGGGTGTGAAAGAACAGAAAATTCAAGTGGATATAGATTTCCTCTCATGCTCTGCACCTCCACGACACCCATTCCTTTATCCATACGAAATCTAAGAGTGAACGTGCTCATCGACCAACGTGTGCACGTTCATGATAGACAATTCGTAACCTAACCCTGAGCGCCACCACACCCCCCCTGCGTGTAGGTAGACCCGCAGCCCCAATTATGGGGAAGAAATAGCAAAGTTTTTTCCAGGTGGGATGAGGAAAACAAACATCGTTTAGGGTACCTTTAAGTCAGCTCCCTTGACATAAGACTGACCTCTAAAGAGGCTTAGACATGTGTGGGACATACGCTAGTAGTGATAGCCTAAAACCCCAAGCATCCCTATAAGACTGCAAGCAAGCACGCCAATACTTACTACAAGAAGAATTGAAAAGAAAGAGATTGAAGAGGAAATGTTTCGTTTTTACCTTGTAGTGACCTACGCCATAAAAATAAATATCAGTGGAATGGAGCGATGTCATGATGCTGTGCACAGGGACCATCAAGCATATGAACTGAACAGGGGGGTATCCCATTGATGCAGCTCCATAGACATGTGAATGGGCGTGAAAAACGGTGCAGTGACTCGCAAAAGTAGAGCATGCTGCGATTTGACGCGGTGAAAACGAAGCAAGCACGCGCGTGAAAAACAACGCTTATGCAAAAGAAAGACCCATGAAATACAATGGGACAGGAGTGCAATGCAAGCAAGTCTGCGCGTTCAAAATGGCTACGCCGCAGAACTCGCGCGTGAAAAAGCCAGTGTGGAAGGGGCTTACGTCTGTTGTCCTATTGCAGCAAAGGCTTAACGGTAAAAACACGCGACAGTGCCCGGCACCGATCGGCGGATGTTTTACTATGCTGATCGCCGCGCGGTAAAGGTGTCGCGGCTTCAAAAGACGGCGGTCTTGTTGTGGGCGCCGCCATCTTTCCGTGGATCGTCGCTCCCTGTGACGTCATGGGGAGTGGCGATCAGTGATGGTAGCGTCGGGTATCACGAAGATCCGACAGTACTCGGGTAACCCTTATTCATAACAATGTGCTATCCAGCACATTGTGATGTATGCAGTAGTAAATCCCCTTGATATGCCATTACGTAGAAGGAGATAGATATGATAGGATCGTACAGACACACTCGAGGGTAAAGTACCCTAGGGAGTCTCGAAAACTGAATAAAAAATAAAATTAAAAAAAAGTTATAAAATACAAAAGATAATAAAAAATCATTAAAAAGCCAATTACGTATCCGCCGGTCCAAAAATACCAATCTATCAAAATATGAAACGCGTTTTTCACCTGCGTTTAAACACCTTAGCGGAAAATCACGCCCCAAGTCCAAAAATGGACACTTTTTTGCCATAAAAAAAAAAAAAACTTCTATAAAAGTGATTCCAAAGCGTCCTAAAAATGATAAAACATTGTAAATGTAATCGTATCAGCAAAAAAAAACAGGCAACCAACCCACAGCTCCAAAACCACCCAAAGGTCAAAAAAGTTAGTAGGCCAGAGATGGCAATATCCCCCCCAAAATATTTGTGTACAGGAGGCTTAATTTTTTTAAATGTATGAAAAACTTATAAAACCTATACAAAATTTGGTATCCCATAATGTACAGACCCACGAAATAAAGTAGGACATGTCATTTGGGGTGCACAGTGAAACCGTAAAAATCCAAGCCACACAGACTACGGAACAAATGCGTTTTTTTACCAATTTCACTGCATTTGGAATTTTTTTTCCCGCCTCCAGTCCCATGGCATGGGAATATAATACCACCATTTTGAATTGTAATTTGTACGCAGAAATCAAGCCATAAAACAGCCTATACATGGAAAAAAAAAAGTTACAGATTGTTAAGTGGGGAGAGAAAAATGAAAATGCAAAAACAAAAAAAGGGCTGCGGCGGGGAGGAAGGGTTAAAAAAGTTTGCACTGCCATCTTATTGAGATCTCACTTCCCCCGATGTCATCGGGGGAGCGGGCAATGGTTGCCATGACAGCCTCCGGTCTTTGTCAGAACTGAGGCTTATAGTTTTGGTGGGCTCATTGAATGAATCTATTAGAAAAAGCCATATCGTGCAATCACAGTTATTGTAGTATTGATGGGGGGAACGGATCAGACAATCTAGGTTAAAGTACCAAGATGATCTAAAAGATAGTAAAAAAAAAAGAATATTAAATAGTAAAAAGTAATAGTAATAGAATAAAAATGCTAATCACCCGATTTCCTAACACGGGATATAACACTAAAATAAACAGTAGAATCACAACAGTTTAGTATTGGATGCATCCCAAAATGGCCGATCTATCAAAATATAAAAACGGTATTGGTGGCGATAAAACCACACCATGGTACAGAACGAAAAAATGTAAAAAAAGTGATCAAAAGGAGGCAAGTCCTCAAAAATGGTACAAATGAAAATGTCAGCTATCTTGCACAAAAATGTACCTGACACAGCTCTGTACACCGTATGAAAGTATGAAAAAGTTATTAGGCTCAGAAGATGGTGAAAGAATGTATTGGTTTCTCCCTGGGGGCGACCCATAGTGTCTGTAGGATGAGTCCCTGGGTAATAGCTGGAGGAACCCGTGGTGGTAAAGCAGCCAATATCAGGGATCAACAATTGGCCAAATCACAGTTCTTATTGAACCTCAGGGTAAACGTCCCAAAATGATCAAACAGCAGATTCTGGTGCTGGAGGGTCATGGAGCGTGGTCCACTGGAATGGTGCACACCGTGATAGTGGATGCAGGCTGGGATAGTTGAAGTGGAAGCTTGTGTCCAAGACTGCCTGTATAGGAGAATATTCAGTGGGGGTGGTATTATTAGTGTTGGAATTAGGTGGCTCCTTTCACTGCACATGATTAGAAAGGGGCCACCAATAGAGTCATTAAGTGTAGGGGCAGTGATGGGGCATTATTCAGGGTAGGGTCACATTGAAGGGGAATTAGAAGAGGCATTTATTACAATAGGCCACGTTTAGGGATCATTTAGGGATTTCTGGTAGTCATATTACAGTACTGATTTGGGGGGGACTGTGTTTTCAGGTGGTTTGGAAGTCATTGATGATGGTACCACAATGGACAGTACTGAAATTCAATAAAAATGCATTGGGAACCGTTGCCCCAAATCTTTTATGAGCCTAGCAAACGCCCCTAGATTGGTATATGTAAATGTGTGCTCTAGGTGTAGTCCTTGGTAGACAAGGAATTAAAGAAAAGAAATAATGTATGGAACACGGACTATTCCTACATATTATATGAAACTGTTACATGCATATAGTTTCACAAATGTAAATAAACTGCATTATCATAAAAGATAGGTACACAATAGGCAGATATTAAAAGAGTAGCAATATATAGATATACCCCAATCCAACTATTATAAAGAAAATGATCACAATAAGACTACAAAGGCGGTCCCCTACTTAAGGACACCAGGACTTACAGACGACCCAAAGTTTAAGACGGACCCCTTTACTGTGACCTCTGGTGAAGCTCTTCTGAATGCTTACTATAGTCCCAGGCTGCAATGACAGCGTGTTAAGGTGTCTGTTAATGAAAGTTTTTTTTTTATAATCCTGTCCCATGACAGCACAAAACTTATTAAAAATCCAATTGTCACGTGGCCAAAAAAAATTTTTGTCTAAAACATACAATTATACAATATACAGTTTCCAACTTAATAGAATTCAACTTAAGAACGATTGAAAAGAACCTATTGAAAACTGGGGGACTGCCTGCATAAAAAGGACCATTGTATAAAAAATACTATATAGGGCCCTTGGTATTAATTTGTTACGTGCAGTCTGATGCGATCATTTCATTTATCCCCTTCCCGACGCAGCCCCTTCTTTTCGATTTTGCACGCTTCATTTTCTATCACACATTCCAAAAATCTGTAACTTTTTTATTTTTCATGTACAGAGCTGTGTGAGCTTATTTCTGCGTAACAAATTACATTCAAAATGGTGGTATTTAATATTTCATGCCATGTACCGGGAAGCAGGAAAAAAAATTCACCAATGCAGGAACTGGAAAAAAAAAAACCGCATTTTGCCGTATTCTGTGGGCTTGGATTTTACGGATTTCACTGTGCACCCCAAATGACATGTCTACGTATTCTTTGGGTATGGTACGATTACGGGGATACCAAATTGTTAGGTTTATATGTTTTCATAACATTTAAAAAAATTAAAACCTCTGTACAAAATTTTGGGGGGATTTGCCATTTCGGGGCTTAATAACGTTTCATACTTTGGTGTATGGGAGCTGTGGGTGGTGTCGTTTTTTTGTGGATTTTTTGTATGACGTTTACAATGTTATCATTTTAGGACTGTACACCGTTTGATCACTTTTATTAGAATTAATTTATTTTTTTAAAATGGCAAAAAAGTGCCATTTTCGATTTTCCGTTACGGGTTAAACGCAGTGAAAAACCGTTATCATTTTTGATAGATCGGGCATTTTTGGACGCATCTCGATACCTAATGTTTTAGATTTTTATGTTTATTTATATTTATATCAATTCTAGGGAAGAGGGGGGTGATTTGAATTTTTGTTTTTATTATAATTTTTTTATTTTAACTTTTTTTAATTTTATTTTACTATTTTTCAGATCCCTAGGGTACTTTTAACACCCGCGATGGGTTGCCGGCACTGATCAGCGGGTGTTGGGTGTTCAGGTAAGCCTTTGCTGCAGATGCAGCAAAGATCTTACCGGCTATGGAGAGGGCTCGGCCCGAGAGCCTCTCCATGTACCGGGGACCCGTCATGTGACGTATATATGTCACATGTCGGTAAGGGGATTGTTTGGTTGGCGGTAACCATATATTGTTACTCTTTTGGTGTACATATTTCTTTTTATAAAGTGCAGTTTCTTTGAAATATGTGAAATGTATACCTTGTTACAGCCTTCATATGTAGAAATATTGCTGATATACATTATTATGGAGTCATATATACAGTAGTTGTTGCTTTGGCCTTCTCACATCTACCGTGTTTTAAACAGGGATATCATGGACTAAACGGGAACACCCCAGTCCAGTTTAATGCTTTTATTTTTCACAGTGGTAAATTCTGCATTTTTTTGACATTCTAAGCCTTTTTTTTCTATCTGTTCCCATGCATGAAATAAAATTCACCCTCCATAAAGGTTCATTTAAGGTCATCTCCATAGACTTAAAAAAACTGAAATGATTGGTCTAAATTAATGACTAAACACAGAAGCTTAGAGGCAACCAGCCAAAAAGCAGTTTTCCATACTTAATGTGATCCAGAGCTCTACTTTGGATATTTCTATTGAATGATTCAAACATTTTTATAGATTTCCTATGCTCTGCACATAGAATATAAGGTGCCCATAGATCTTCAGCCTTCTGGTGAAATACAATATTCTCGCTTCCTACTTTGTGGATGCATTTTGCACATTTTATGTAAACATAAGTTCGATTGTAAATGTTGTATTTCATAATTAGACGAGAGCCCAACGACTGATGTGACATTAATTGTATTTCCGTGTATTATGGGAACTCGCTTGGTAGAATTTAGATGGAGATTTAATGTGCATTTAGGCTCCGGTCAGACAGCAGTGACACAATTTACTGCATACTCAAAAGAGGGAGGAAAATTGTTTCCAATCCCGAGGTTAGCCGTGTGAAGGGGAATTGGTGGGCTTATGATCATCTTCAAGAATAGAATGTACATCTGTATGCATAGTCCTATCCCTATGGCATGTGATATAACATCACAAAATATTACCGTATTCCGGAATATATGTGATGAACAAGTATACAACCGCGGCCCCTAATTTCACCATAAAAGAAAACTGGGAAACCATAGACGTGAGTGTAAGCCTTGGGTGGAAATGTATTGGTCATTACCTCCCCCAATAAAAGAAATGTTCCCTGCACATCCCCCCCACCGCGAAGAATGAAATGCTTGCAACAGCCCTCTAGTAATGAAATGCTCTGCAGCCCCCCAAATAATTAAATGCTCTGCAGTCCCTCTAATGAAAAGCATTGCATTCCCTCTATTAATGATTTTCCCGGTAGCCCCCTAATAAGCAAAATGCCCTGCCCAGCCCCCTATTCTGCAAATGCCCTGGTGTGGCCCCTTGGTTGTGTAAGACAATAAAGTTACATACTAAATTCAGATGCTCTCGTGGCTCCCTTCCTTTTCTCTTCTCATCAAACAGTTCGCCCCACTATGACATCATCAGCAGCAACAACCTTGCCTCTAGTGGGGTGCCGGCGGGTAGAGCGATGAAGTGTGTCTGCCGCTTGTTAGAATGAAAGAAGAATGAAGAGGAGCTGCAGGGAGCGAACAGAAGATGAGTATGTAAGTTTATATTTTATATGTACGTGTATAAGTCAAGGTTGGGTTTTGCAGCACATTCTTTTGGGCTTATACAGGAGTATTTACGTTTTCAGGAATGACTGAAAATTAAAGGGTTATGGCTCTTTTCATTATAGTAGAGGGAATATCACTTAGGCTTTACCACAAGACTGAAGATTGTATAGATTGTACCTCGCGTGTACTGGACAAGATGGGAAAAAAAAAAACCTCCAAAATGCGGAGGTATTCATGAAAAAACGCATTTGCACTTTTTCTGATGGGCTCTTGTTTTACAGCTTTTCAGTGTTGTTCAAATGAAATCTCTCCTTATTGTTTGGGTTGGTACAATCATGGAGAAACCAAAAATTTATACATTTTATTGTATGACTTATATACTCGAGTATAAGCCGAGGAACCAATTTTACCACCAAAAACGGGAAAACTTATTGACTCGAGTATAAGCCTAGGGTGGGGGAAATGCATTGGTCACGCTGTAGTGTCCCGTATATAGCTCACCAAACCCCCTGCAGTGTATAGCCCTGCCCCTGTAGTGTATAGCCGCCCCTTTAGCCTATAGCCTGCCAGCCCCTGTAGTTTATAGCCTGCCAGCCCCTTGAAGTATATAGCTGCCCCTTTTAGTATATAGCCAGCCCCCCTTTAGTATATAGCCAGCCCCCGAGTATAAGTTGAGCAAGGAATGTTCAGCACAAAAAACTCGAGTATAGACGGATGTTTTAATACATTAATAAAAAAATAACTCTTTGCAACGTTCTGCTACCATAACTTGCTGTGCAAAGAAGAATTTTTTTCGAGATGAGCTGACATTTAACTGTAATTTTAGGGACTGTAAGACCTTTGATAATTTTTTATTAAAAAATTGTAAGGTTGAAGTGTTTTATGTCAGACATTTGACCACTATTCTAATTATGGGTTTTGCCAATTAAAATAATTATGTGTTACATGCGGCCAAGGTGGAGCATATGTTTCCGCCGATCTACAGAGATAGGGTGATTAATCTTTTAATTGTTTTTTAGTGTATTTTCAGCCTTCTGAGTTACTGAACCTAGTGTGTCTGATCGTTTATAGCAACTTTATGTGTAATACAAATGTATTGCAGTATATGGTCATTTTACTGCCGATGTGCATCACTCTATTACAGACCATTACAGATCCTGAGAGTGAAAGGCTGGGAGTCTCATAGAGACTCCTGGTTGTCACGGGAAAGATCTGATGACGCCATGGTGGGGAGGAGTGATGATGTTCTAATATGGGGGTGTGTTAGGAGTGGGTGTTTGAGTTAAGCAGCAGGACACCTGCTATGTATTATTTAAAGGGACACTGTTACCAGATTTTACCCCATAGCAGATGATACAAAGATATGCATTGTGATGCAGCTAAAATTCCAATTCTGTTTTTTATTTTTTGCTGATATCTCCAATTCTGCAGTTCACGAACCACACCTGAGGTGATTGGAATGATGAAATTCTTTTCTTAATATGAAAAGATGGCTTAAGTACCATAGAGGCCAAGCATGATACATTCAGTCAAAATTTACTTTCCAGCCAATTTACATGTTTAATTTTGATTATGTATGCATGTTAATGGAGTGTTAAATTGAGTTATAATAGTATATTTACTATTAAAGTGAACCTGTCACCAGGAATGTAACTTTTAGCTGGTGAACAGGTTCAATTATGCTGAATTTAAAACGACTTTGTCAGCATTATGAATCATTTCGGTGCTTTATATAAATGTAATTTCACTTACCTAACCTACAGCATCACATGACCAGTAACAGACAAACCTTTCTGCTAGATGGTGGCGAAAATTTGGATGTTCTCCAAATTTAGGTTCTCCTAAAAAAACTCAGATAGCATATAGTAATCAATGCACTGAATATAAGGCACAATTCAAAGGTGACTCCAGTCAATTGATGTTTCCAGCAGAAGATCTCTATCACATACATCCACAGCTGGTAGGAAGGAAAACTCAGGCGCAAAGATCTACAAAGCACGTATGTGGTGTTGTAGTATTATTAGTAAACTTGAGCTTTGATTCTTTGACCCTGTGGAGAAACATGTGTGGTACAGCCATACACAGGAAGATCTGAAAGTCTTGTGGGAGACATATAACTCACATAGGTTCAAGGTTCACATGTGCTAAGCAACCATTCCACTTTTTACATAGAGATTACTTATTCATTTTGTCTAAGACTTCCAGGTCTTGGCTTACATTGCTATAAAGGATCTGTACAACAATCTTATATTTAGATCAATTTCAAAGACAAACTTGTTGCGGCAAACTTTGTAGAATAGAGAAAAAGCTCCTCTCTGAACCCTACCATACATAAATGTGATATTACCTGAGCAATAGCTAGTGCAGACACCAATAAATATTCTTAGAGATGTGGTGTTGACAAAAAAAATAAAGAGGATGGTTTATGGTTATCTAATTTATTGAAGATTTTATGACTAGAAGAATAACAGGCCTTACGATAGGCCATGACATAACATGTGCCCCTCACAGGGGATCTTATGGTTATCTAATTTAAAACCTGCTCTATGATGCAGTATTTGGGTGCAGTCACACACACCGCAAAAGCCCCTGTGCCCCTGTGTGCTTTGATCCCACTTCTAAATGGAAAAAAGGAAGAAATGTGACTAAATCCTTTGGGTCAAAAAAATTACGCTAAATGAAAATATTATACCAATTCGCTATATGTACCTTTTTGTCACCATTTAAAGCCAGGAATGTTGTAGCATTTACAGTCACAGGTCAATAGAATGGGACTCTACAACAACTGGTACTGAGCGGGCCAAAGCCTCTCAAACTTATCCAACTAAATCACATTCAAATTGAGTGGACAACCCTTAAGGGATGTTTCCACCCATGTACTTGGAAATAAAATAGGACAAATTCAAATGAGTTCTATTTGTGACCCCCCCCCCCCCCCACCCCCTCTACCAACCTGGTTGTAGGATCTTTTGACAAACATTTCAATAATTTGCTGTATTGTGTCTTTGCCTGGGATTCTTCCCTTTTTGGTTGCTTTGTTTCATCGTTAAATGTGATGTGAAAGCAACTGCCCTCCTTGCCACCTCTTTGCCTGTAGTTTAAGTCCCACATTGGGTCTTTTGTCTCGGATGTAGACTTTAAGTAACTCAGAGCAGCAATTAAACTGCTAAGTAACAAACATAAGGCAATGAAAGTAAATATAAGTGGTGGATATTCGCCCTGTTACGATATGATTGTTTTGTCTTGCGAATTGACTTTGGCGTAAACTTCCCTCAAGTATTGTAGATCACAACAGAGACGTTAAAGTTCTGTTTTCTGCCAAGATGCTTCTGTTGATGGGGGATTTAAACCTGATTTTTCAGAGCTAGTAAAGAAACATGGGAACTAGAAGTAGTCACGATTCTTTTCCCTTGGCAGAATAGAATTAAAATTCCAAGGTTAGTGGAAGACAAGACTTAAACTTAGATATAGAGCACATAGCTGTCACACGCTACATCAGCTTGTGGTGGTTGTAGAATTTAGAGATGTGGTGAAAGTGAAATATACAGCATCATTTTTGTTTACACCATTTTACCTGCACTTTTGCATCGAACTCTGCATACAGAAAACCATATTGGTTGCATGGTAGATAGGTCCGGAAGGGAATTAAGCCTCCTTATGGTGATTGCCTTCACAGGCCAGTTTTACAGGTGCATAGTCTTAAATGCCATATTTGATCCACTGAGAATTATGGTAAGAAATATTTAAATAGGGTTTGTGCTCATACTCTAAGATCCAGACACTGTGACTCTGGTAATCTTCTTTATTCTAAAATGAACTTTTAAAATATTGCTATGAGATAGAAGAGCTCGAGATGTTACCAGGAACCCTCCTTGTGAAGGTGGAAGGCTCGGTGCAGGAGCATGTCTCATCACTTTGCTCTCACGGAACTTCCCTTTCTCTGCCTGTGTAATTCACAAGTGGGATGAAGTGCTACTGCACACATGTGTAAGAGCCCTCGAATTTACAGCACAGAGGGACTATGGCTAACACCTCCCGGAGCCCTTTGGCTCAAGATAAAAGTGGATTTTAGAAAGAAGGCCATATATAAGAAAATAAGAGATTACCACAGTCCTGATGCCTGTATCTGTGAATAAGGCCCCAGGTTTATCCACTTTTTATCCATTTTATACATCAGTGCCAAACTATTGTAGGAGGAAAAGATGTGGCCATAGAAATTTAGAATTTCCACTATTGTATGGGTCCTTTAAAACAAATTATGAAAAATTAAGTGGTACAGTTTAAGAGAAGTATGGTTACCAAGAAATTACTTTGTGGGTGGTGGTATTAAGTTAACTTGTTTTAATGTTTTAAGTTAATTTTTTATTACTTTTTTGCATTCCTAAGGATTGTGTTGAGTGTACAATGGCTCTTATGACTATATTCACATCTTGGCAGATGCTGCCAGAAGTCAAAGCGAAAAAGTTATTGGATTTTTACATTCTATATATTTTTATAGTCAATGGATCTTGTGGCCTCCTGGTGTCATTTTATAATTTTACCAAATAACAGGGAAGAGCAATAGAAATAAACAGAGGCAGGTGTGGACCTATCCCGAGGCTTTATATCTTACAAGCCTGTACTTTATGTTTGTGCAAGATTTTATTTATTTTTTTTACATTACAATGTTTCATTTTTAAAGCAATTTTACTTTGCAAAGTTTCACCCAAGATTAAATCGTGTTGTTCCATGTTCTTATCATTATAATTCTGTTACAGTAAAATGTTAGGATGTTGGAACACTGTAATAAGGGAATGATTTATGTCTTGAAAAGAGTAATGTAAATAAAAAAATATTTGCAATGATCTATTTACTGAATTTTTAAAATACAATGTTTTTAATTCCATATAAGGATTTACATTTTAAATATTTTAAAACAGAATTTGTAATAATTCCCGTGTCACATAGTTGATGTTACAGTTTAAAAATAGTAAATGTATGGCAATCTTCCAGGCTATCAGCGGCGCCAATCACTCAGAAAGTTCCTTTTCATAAATGAATATCTTAATCATAGGCCTGAATAATATGCGCTTCGAGCCCGGACCGGGCCTTCTCAGTTATATACATCTGTACATAGACTTGTGTGTGTACTCCAAGCTAAAATGGTGTTCCCCTTTCAGAAATAATATATTTAATGAAAAATTATACAATTTTCCTTAATATATTCGGTATAGTTCTCACTATTTGCTAGATTTCTGCTTGGCAACAATCAATGAGAAGCTCATATTTAATTCCTGTGGAAGATAAGCTGTCCCTGGTCTTGTGATGCACTAAGGTGCATGGCTTGTAATAACATTACAGCTCTGATTACTCTCTGTGACACTAACAGAGTTAGCCAGCATTTAGAAATAGGCTTACAGCAGCCATAAGCCATTGGTAGCAATAGTTTGGAGATGGCTCATTGACTTCTATGGATGCATTTTCTAGGTATACATGCTGAGCTATCGAGCTATCGAGTGTAGGTCAGGAGTTTTAAAGGACATCTCATGACATTGACCATTTGACTGATAGTAGTTAATGTATCTTGTTCTTATAGGCATTTATACCACATCTGAATAAGTTATTGTGCAGAGAGAGGTTAGTCGGTGAACTACAAACATTAGCTATAGTGGACCACATCCTTAAAATTTATGAAAAATCCATTGGCTGGGATGAACACCTCTTGGCTGCAGACAGGATAGATTTTAGTTATTCACTTTGCTACTGGTACAGCCATTTATCCTGTAAGATAATAGTCATTCAATTTATGTACAGTTAACTGTATCTACAGTATTTGATAGAAGAGCCTAAGGCGAAGCTCACATCACTGCTATGCTGTCTTTGTTAGATTGCGATATGGACTACAATCCAGACACCTCAAACAGATTGGTAGAGGAAGCCCTTCTGTGGTACCATTCACCTTCCATTAGGCAGCCATTATGCAGCTTTTATAACTTATGCTGTTAAACATAACAGAACATGACCGTGGACAACCAAACTGGTATGGTGGAACTAGGCTTGAGGCTAGTTTTACATGTCCATAAACATAATATAATATTAATAAAAAAAAACAATTACCATTAAAAGCAATCTCAGTCTTTATCAGAGCGAGTGATAGCCAAGAGATCAGACTCGATAGTTAAAGGACACCTGCCATCAGGTCTATGTCACTATTTCGTCACCAAACCTGTTGGAGCAGCTCAAAGGATCCATCCCAGACTCTTCTAGTCAATAACATAATCATTCTAAAATATCTTTTCTTTTTATGTAAATGAGGCTGTACATGGTCAGAGGGCAGTGTATGTCACTCCTGTACCCCTCTACCCCTCTGCTTATGTCGTCGTGTAATGTATAGTAAAGCATTGCTGGTGTCTATGCTGTATTGCTGACATGCTCTCCCTCCTAATACACTCATGGTGAGACACAGCCACAGACATATTCTGCTATAACATGGCTGCATCCTGGAGTGTTGTATATCTCCATAAACAACATCAGTGCAGGGGGGCAAAGCACCAGGAGACATGGAGGGAAGCCAGTACACCTTATACCTCACCATCACTATACAGGCCGTCAGTCAAGACTGGGTGGTGTGGCTGTGCTCCCACTCTTAAAGGGAACTCTACCAGGAGACCCATTTTAGCACTCCCCCAGTCCCCCACAGAGCATAGTACATACACTGCCAAAGTGTTTTTGTATAAAAAAATTGGTTTTTACAGAAAAAAGATTGGTATATTGTACCTTTCATTAGCATCTGCTGTGTGACTAGGCAGTTGGCCTTTTGGGAGGAGCTTGGAAGAGAGAGCAGTTCCCCCACCCTTGGGAAACATGGTGAACCCTTTTCAAAGAATATGAAAACTCCCCACTCGGGGAATTGGCTTGGTAGAGGAGCAGGGGGCGTCGCTAAGCTAAGTGATGGGTGTTTTCATATCGGTTATTGAAAAGATCACCATGGAGAAGCTGTTCCCCAAGGGTGGGCGAAAACTCCTCCTTTACAGCTCCTCCCAAAAGGGCAATGCCAGTACACACAGCAGAGCTTAATGAAAGCGCTACAATATAACACTTTGTTTCTGTAAAAAACAATTTTAATAAAAAAAAACACTTTGGCAGGTATGTACTTTGATCTGGGGTACTGGGGGAGTAGTGCTAAAAATGGGTCTCCTGGTGACAGGTTCCCTTTAATAAGCTGGACAGCTTTAATATGATAATGACTCATTGGACATTTCACAGGTCATTTGCATAACAGCTTTAGGACCTCATTGACTTAAGTTTACGGCATGTAGAGGGAAACAAAGGAATAGAGGCAATGCTTTTAATGGCAGTTTATGAAAATATATTTACGTTTTCAAAAACAAATATAATCATATAAATTCTGCCAATTGTAAAGATGGAAAGCAGTAGTCCGTGAAAAAATACATTTCTCTTGTATAAAAGCAATATATTCTACTAGTAGAAGCCAATATATAATTGGGAGATATATTAGTGCTTTATGTACTGCACCCAGTTATTACTACTTTGTTAACACACAGCTTATTTTTATTAAACAGCATTGTGTATTGAACATTGATCATTTTTTACTTAGCAAAAAGAAAAAATGTCCCCATACATGAAACATATTGGTAAATATAACCCCGAGTCTTTCTCTTATCAGGTTGTAATAAATGTATTTTGGTTGCTCCTGTTTTTGAGAGTAAACCCCTCTCGACTGCCATACAGCTATATTTTATTTAAATTGCAAATACCCTGTGCAGATATGGAGATATAGTATCATAGATAATCATAGTTTATACGGTTGAAAAAAGACACTTGTCCATCAAGTTCTACCAGGAAGGAAGGGATGGGACGAGGAAGGGATTTTAGGGGAAACAATCTATATAACATAGCCATCAATGCTATTTAGGTGTAAAAAGCGATCTAGACCCATCTTGAAGCCCTCTGCTGTCCCTGCTGTGACCAAGCCGGAGGTAGGCTATTCCACAGATTGACAGTTAGGACAGTGGCCACTTCAAACTGCTATATCTTCTGAATACAGGGCACCTAGAAAACACAGTTCTGTTTCATTATAAGAAAAATCTCGCTTAAATGTGTTTCAAGGTGCCACGGTACTGACATACCATTGTTAAAGTTTTAGCCGGAAAAGCAATCTTATAACAGCCCCCGCTGGTGAATGTATCTTTAATAGTGGATTCTCTGATATGTGGCACAATCCTGCTGCGATATTAAAACTGCTATGGATCAGAAGAAGTTTGAAGTTTGTCCCTTCCATCCTGTGAGCTGTAGGTAGAATGGAGAAGAAGCGGCTGTGTAGGGAGTCAGAGCTGACAGTTTTCAGAAGTACATGCACACTATACCTCTGTAACTGAAAATTAGGGAATGGTGACCCTGAAGCTGTGTACTTCTTATATATCAAAAAAATTAGATTTCTTTGTAAATAACCAATTATTACGAAGAAAATCAAATTTCTTGATTTTTAGTCATTTTCAATTCTGTACCGCGATGGTAGGTAGGAACCTGATATTGTTCTCTGCTAAATAGGCTTGCTCTTCACCTCTGCTGGATAACCTTCACACGTATTGTCAATAGGTTTTTTTTTATTTGATCTGCTTATATTCAATAACAATTTTTGGAATTAATTTTATTGTTGCTTTGGCACTTTCTTGAAGGTTCAAGCCTGTTATTGCCTCCTTCTCTCCTCCACCCCTTCCACCTTCCTTGCTCCCATTTCATTCTAGGTTCTTCCTTCCTCTATCTATTGTGCCCCCCCATTTCCTTGTTGAATAATAAATAAAAAATAACAGATTTTCTACAGTGGGACAGAGAAGGGTAAGAGCTACTGGGAGGCACTGTGACTGCTGGGGGGGGGGGGTTGCAGTGTGGCTACTGGAGCGCGCATGACTGCTGGGGGGCACGTGTGTTGGGTCAGGCAGTATACTGGGAGGTCTGGGTAATGTGCTATGGGGGGTACGATGGCTATTGAGGCTATGTGACTGCTGAGGGGCAGTGTGTTCTACGGTGGGCAAGTGATGTGGGAGCATTGTGGCTACAGTGTGGTACAATGTGGCTACTTGGAGCCCTGTGACTGCTGTGGGAGCTGTGTGGCTACTGGGGACACTGTGACTGCTGGGGGGGGGGGCAGTGTTGCTACCGGCTGGTGGCTGGGGGAAAATGTGCCTACTAGGGGGGCAAGTGAGGCTACTGGGGGGTACAGTGTGCTCTATTGGAGCCGTGACATGCTAGGGGCAGAGTGGCTACTGGGTACACTGACGCTGGGGGAACACTGTGGCTACTGGGGCAATGTGACTGCTGGGGAGCAACTGTAGCTACTGGGGAACTTGTGACTGCTGGGGGAGAGGGTGACTAGAGATTACGTAGCTTTGGGGGGAGGGATTCATTATTGTGTTGTGGTTTCCCTCAAATGACTGATGTCCATGGGTATCCTGTATGAATGTATGTAATTTAACGTTAAATGTATACTGTAAACTATTAAGTAACAGCTTGAGTAGATTACATTTTGCATAGTAATAAAATGACATTCAACCCCTTTAACCAATCTGAGGCTGTTGCCTGATGGCCCATGAATGAGTTTGACATCCCTGCTCTAGAGCACACAAAAAATTGCTTTGGGGCACATTTACTACCAGTCGCTGGAGTTACAGGAAAGTGCAGTGTCCAATATATGCACTCTGCCACAATTCACTAGAATTGTTGTGCCAGATATCCTGCATGGTCTCTTCCCCACTCAGGTCACCGGAGTTCCTTCTTCCTGGTGATGTAAGTGCAGGTCTGCAATTTGAATCTTAATCACGGGATTGTCCGACGGCATCACCACACCCCTCCCATTTCTGTTGCCTGAAATCCAGAGAGCTGTGCCAAAATACAACCACGTGGGGCACAATGCCAACACAAACCTCTGTTAAATAACTGTCCAAACAGTGAATGCCAAACTGTCAGAAAGTCTGACGAAAGTAAATAAGCCCATTGTTTCTAATTGCTTGCTAATTTGCTGCTTTGTCCTGCCAATAAAGAATTATTTTAATTTTTATATTTGCAAAAAAGAGCTGGTCTTTTTTTTTTTTTTTTTTACCTTGGAGCCCTAGCCTAACAGTGTGTTAATGAAAAAGTTTTTAATGCAGCACCATAAGTAAGAAAAGAAGTATACAAATCCCACAAAGTTGGTTTTGACACCCAGTTTGGTGTTATTAACAGTTTATAAAACTATATGATTGTTGCAGGTGATATATGTATGTGACTATTCTTCCAGACAGGAATGGAAAAAACCCAGCCTCTGTAAAACGCATCCATTCGCAGTCTGTCCACTTGATGTCAATATTATATTGTAAGAAGCCAGGTCTGACAGTCCGTCCGATGCCTCCAAGCCTCCATGGGTAATGTTAGCTTGTGCATACCTAAGCAGGCAAAGGCACAGATGGCTTCAGATAGCAGTCAGGTGTCAAGTTTATCCTGTGTTGCTCTGAAATACTGATTATTTACTCTTGTTTATATACCTGGAAAGCAAAAGAAATTCCACTTGTGGATTTACAAAAGCATCTGCAGCAGAGTCATTAGTGTGTGGTAGAATACAGGAAGCCCTGGGTCAGCAATGGCTCTGTCTAACAATATTGAGGTTTCAAGTAGGAGATCTCAATAACTGACTAGAATATATTTACAACATGTATATAAATTAAAACACAAACCACTCAATATTTGGGTATAGGAATATAGAAAAATAAGAGATCAAAGAGATCAAAATTAGAGAACAATGTTTGATAATTGATTTTTTTTCCCGAGCCCTCTCCATTGCCGGTAGTAGTCTTTGCTGCATATTGCCGGCACTGATGCGGTGTTTTCGCTGATCGCCGCGGCAAGATGCCGGTTGGCTTAAAAGGAGGCGGCACATGGGCGCCGCGATCTTTCCGAGGATTGTCGTCCCCGCGACGTCATAGGGGAGCGGCGATGTCGCCATGGTAGCATCGGGTCTCACGAAGACCCGAAGCTACTTCGGGTTAACCCCATTACGAGTCGATCAGCACATTGTAATGTATAAGGAGTAAAATCCCCATATACTGCCATACTGTAGTGCTGTGTAATAGTGCTGAAATTTGTGTCCGTGCTTTTTAGGAATTGTGGATGAGTGCCAGGTAATAGTGCATTAGCTGGCCCGTCTTCCCCATCTCATACACACTTTACACCCATTTCCTAATTACACAGTGTATACAGACATGTAATGTTTGAGGACGAGTATATTCAGCATTCAGAACAGTATCTTAATTTAGGATTGTGCTATACCCTAACTCTCTCTGTAATGGTGTTTTACTCTAATCTGACATATCTGAAGTGAACGTAGACTGCAGCACCACTCTATCATAAAATATGTGGAAATAATGTGCCGATAAACAAAGATTATGGGGATGGTATATTAAGGGCCCAGATCGGTTTTCACCGACGGTTACCCGAATATTTCGTTTGCGCGGTGTACTTAAACGTGCCCGGGATTTTGGCGCACGGCGATCGGATTGTGGCGCATCAGGCGCTGCATGGCGCGACGGAAAGGAACCGGGGGGTAGGCGTCCGAACGAAAAACCAGAGTAGTCGGAAAAACCGCCGCATTTAAAAAACCGAAAATTGGGTCGCATTAAGGACGTTAACTTCAACCTGGTCCAGACTCGGTTGCATTCGGGCGAATGAGTTTACTTTCAGCGCAGCACGCCTACATGGGGACGGCGGGAAGAGAAGAAGAAAAGAACTACATATATTACATCCCGGCCGGACCCGATCCAGAGCGGCAGAAGCCGCCGCTGGAGAAGCGAAGGACGGGAATCAAATTTGCCCCTCTGTCTTTTAAAGCAGACAATATGCGACCTGCCAATGAACTGAGCTACTAAGTCATCTAATCAGAAAACTCCTTCAGGCTATAAAAACTGTATTTCTGCATGGACGTTCTCCCCATATGTTATGTATTTTAACATTCTCTTTACAAACTGCCAAGCCGTCTGCTATGAGACAACTTCACCAAAGGTCTGAACCCAAGAATCAAAAAGCACAGAGGGCCAGGATCAAAATGGAATTGGCATTTCACATCTAGATTCAGAAAAGATTTTGCAAGCTAGAGTAACAGAATAGGAGACAAGGTTCTCCCACACTCCAATCTTAGACGAATGCCAATTAACCCGAACGTAGACTTTTCCGGTTTTTAGTTTATGTTTTTTACTTTCCACATTTCAAAAGCCATTATTATTCTTTCCCATGCACATAGCCATATGAGGGCTTGTTTTCTGTAGGACAAACTGTACTTCATAATACAACCATTAATTATGAAGAAAGAAGAAAGAAACAAGAGGAGCCGCCAGGAGCCGCGTCGAGGATCGGGAGCCGCGCCAAGCATCAGGGCGCCAGAGGGTGATTATGTAAGTTTATTTTTTTTTATGTGCTTGGCAAACTGCAGGAAGGCTGGCTGTATAATACATGGGGCTGGCTGGCTATATATTACTGAGGACTTGCAGGCTATATACTACAGGGGGGCTGGCTGACTATATACTACATGGGGCTGGCTGGTTGTATACTACATGGGGCTGGCTGTATACTACTTGGGGCTGACTGGTTGTATACTACTTGGGGCAGGCTGGCTGTATGCTACATGGGGGCTGGCTTGCTGTATACTACATAGGGCTGTCTGGCTGTATGCTACATGGGGTCTGGCTGGCTGTATACTACAAGGGGCTGACTGGCTGTATACTACTAGGGGCTGTCTGGCTGTTTACTACTGGGTGCTGTCTGGCTGTTTACTACTGGGGGCTGGCTGTATACTTCATGAGGGCTGGCTGTATACTTAATGAGGGCTGGCTGTATGATTCATGAGGGCTGGCTGTATGATTCATGAGGGCTGGCTGAAAACTAGATGGGGCTGACTGGCTGTATACTGCTGGGGGCTGGCTATTTACTACTGGGGGCTGGTGAGCTATATACTACTGGGGTCTGGCTATATAGTAATGGGGGCTGGCTAGCTATATACCACAGGGGTCTGGCTGGCTATATACTGGAGGCTGTGACCAATGCATTTTCCACACTTGGCTTATACTCGAATCAATAGGTTTTCCCGTTTTTTGGTGGCAAAATTAGGGGTCTCGGCTTATACTCAGAACGGCTTATACTCGAGTATATACGGTAAATGCTGCAGACACAGTGACCTCGCAGACATCACTGCTCCCCTCTGTTGCTTGCTCTCTCTCTCGCTTGTGAATATTCAGCAACTGGACATAAACACAAGTCCGAACACTGTTGGAGAAAAATGGCAGGGGGAAGCAGGCTGGTTCTTTGAGGAGGAGGGACTTCTGGGACAAAGCAGGGCATAGCGGGACATTCTCCCCAATGTCCTTTACAGCAGGACAGCAGTGAAAAACTGGAACTGTCCCACTGAATCCTGGACAATTGGGAGCTGCGGATACAGTGATGCAGTATCAGCCACATCTATTATAGAAAATGAAGATCTGGTTCATTCACTGATACCTAAAAAATAATAGGAGGGTTTAGCAGAATTTTGACTTTTATGACAATGGTGTTTATGAAAATGACAGTTACACCATTGCCTATTAGAAAATGTCATCTGATAACTATTATTTTCAGAATTTTTACTTGTCTGACATGTTATAATACTAAGATAATTTTTAGGAACTTAAATATTACATCAGCATTAATATAAGAAATGATCCTTGTAACTAAGCACTGTACTATAGTGTTAGATGAGTTGACTGCAGCACAAGTAGGAAGATGCCAGTGGTAAGACCTGATCACTGCTATTGCATAAACTTACTGGGGGCGCCACAGAGACATAACTATGGCAAAAGTGATGTCCTCTCTCCAAGGGCGGTAGACTGGGCATGTTCCCAGGCCCCCTGCAGAGGATGTATTGCTCTTTTCATACCCCTTGGTTGAATGCCCGGGTGAAGATAACCATCTATCTAACTCTTTGTCTATTCCGGTGTGGGTGCAGACCTGTGCACAATTCAAGGCAGCTGTTGTCTGAAAGTATGGTTCATATATAAGGCGCACTGGTCTATAAGGCGCACCTTTGATTTCTGAGAAAATCAAATGTTTTTGTGTGCGCCTTATAGTCCGAAAAATACGGTACATAGTGTATAAAAGTGAACAATACATAAATTTGTGTGCATAATGGACTGATCCACAACTACCTATGGGTACCCTCAATAGATTTACATGTAGTAGAATAAGCGTCATCAGGTTGCTATGTAACGGAACAACGCTATTTGATTGAGGCAAAAGGATTATACTATAACGGACCAAGTTAAGCTACAACAGTAAGGTGGCTTATCACAGGCAGTGTACCTGGCTCATATCAAGCGGATGGGCAGTCTGTCACAATGCCAGTGGAGTCACGATCGCCTGGCAATCATGTAATCGCTGGCCAGCTCCGGAAGACTGGACTTAGCAAGATGACGTCCATAGTGTGCTATGGAGCCGCGTATGTGTGCGAAGCTGCCATCTTTGTTAAGGAAAGTTTTCCCCATACATGTAAACTACAGGCTATCTCGTTATATATCATAAACGAAAGGCTTACTATAATGCTCAGTGTGTATGTTATCTGGTTATCCTGTCAGCTGTTTTGTCCAAAACCATATGTGTGACAACACACTATATTAGGTTGACTCCATTCGGTGTATAAAACACTCAAGGAAGACAACCCTTTAAGGTGTCACTTCAGGTATGCAGGACTAAGTTGGTTGTATTCAAACCTAGGGTTTACATCTATGGCAGAGATAAGCCTGAATAGACTGTAACGCAAGAGATAGCAGTAAAACATAATGCGGGCATTTGTATACATGGGGTCCATTAAATGTGCAGAAAATTAAAGAAGGGCGCATAATCCATAAGTGAGGGTATCCCAAGGTGTTGGTTGTCATGTCCATTTTCGACCACCAGTGGATCTATAGTAAAAAATATATACATGCAGTTCTTCAATATAGTCAATGTTAAAGGTATAACTATTAAGTCATGTTTCTCATGAAGCACTCTGGTATATTCTCATCTATGTAATCCTGGAACTTTTTCTGCAAAAGACTTAATACATCATCATTTTCCTATAAAGGGATGGTCCTATGAGAAGAAGACCAGTCGCAGAGGGTTATTTTATCTTCTCATTTTGTTCCCACCCAGGACCAGCCCCTCTATATGGAGCATTTCTTAGCACTTTAGCTCAGTGAGGCACACAAAGGGGTCCTGTCTGAGAGGGTCTTGTCTTGGAATCAGTTACAGATGATAGAGAAATACCCCTTTGTGACTACTACAGTGCAGGAATGAATTCTGCTATAAGGAGCCAACTCCCTGTTGCTGAAGCCACGTTACAGGGCCTGGCAGGCTCGACCTGAGAATCCCAGCAGAGGAGAAGGAATGAATGGGTTCAGTCAAGGTGTGCTGTCTACACACTGCATAACCCTGACCTCCAGCAGTGTGCTGAGAATGCCGTAACAAGTCCAGAAGTGGTATTATGATCCACATATGCAATTTATTTATTTATAAGCTTTCAGAACCTTTTTTTATCAATGACTTCCTGTCTGGCAAGTGAGCATGTTCCAACTAAATGACTGCAAGCAGAGATCTTGAAACAGTAATAAAGAACTGCTAGTAAAAGTGTTTAAAAAGTGTGTCATTTTTAATTTATATAAATAAGTAGAATATTTCTCTGATAAGATTCCAGAAGGCAATTTAAATTGTATTCTTCTTACATAGAAAATTCTTTTGTAAATAAAAAAGTGGAATACATGGACAAAAGTTGTCATCATATATCGAGATTTTTGCCTATAATGTCCCCTGGAGCATCAACATACTGAATAGGCTTGCATCTGCCATGAGCCCTGTGGGGGCGGGCAGCAGATTGCTAGAAGTAAAGAATTACCAAACACTGACGAGCCAGTATTACTAGAAGAAAATTCAATTGTATCTGTGTCTTTAAGACACAAATGATAGACAGAGCGGTTTTGTCTGCACCGCTCCGTAAGCTGTAGAAGACACACGTATTGTGTGATCACATCATAACACGCCACCTGCCTCCCTGTACAGAAGACGCCACCTGGAAGAAGACACAGCAGAAGAGGAGGAGGAAAACTCCAGTGCACCAGTTGTCAGAATTACATTTAATATTTTTTTACTGGTTACATCATTCTTCACATAAATCTAACCAAAAGGAATAATCTACATGGGGGGCGAATACTACACTGGAGAGGAGGCTGTATGTATTACTGGGGAGAGGCTGTAAATATAGCTGAAAGTGCTGTGTATACTACTGGGGAGGGATTGTGTATATAACTGGAGAGGTGGCAAGTGGCAACATATATTACTGGGGAGGGGACTGTAATAATTAGTGATGAGCTGATCTCAGCCAAACGTGAATGTCATTATCCTTTTCAGGATAACCAGTAAAATCTGCTATCGTTGCTGGCACTGATCGTGAGTGTTAACCCTTCAAATGCCTCTGGAAAAGTTGCCTACAGCATATAAACTACTGTTGCCGCCAACCAGCTCTAGCATGCCATAACAGTGAGCATCAGTTAGTTATCCTTCCAAAAATGGCTGCGCCCAGCACCTCCAGCGGGTTAGTGTTAGTGCGTTAAATGAGGCTGTCAATTAAATGCCACTAGTGTGGAGGAGACACAGGCACACACAGACTGCAGCTGCCCCTCCCCAGGAGCTCACCACATGCGCCTGTCAGGGAGCCAGGTAAACTTATATAAACTATATAAAACTACTGAAATGATTCAGCATGCTGACAAAGACTTTTTTTTAAAGTCAACATAGCATAGGACAGTGGTGGCGAACCTATGGCACGGGTGGCAGAGGTGGCACTTTGAGCCCTTTCTGTAGGCACCCAAGCCCTCACCCCAACACAAAGTTTGCCACATAGTTTGTGATCCAATACAGCCCAGGACATGCCGTGTTTAGCACTATTTTAAAGCGACATCCTGGGCTGCCAGGACTACAGGAGGAGCCAGAAGGTGTGGATAGAGATGAATTGTCATTTGAGCTCCTGCTCTGGGTCCTCTGATTCTTCCTCTTCAGGGGAACCTGGAGGGAAGCTACAATCCAAATTTCTCCATCTTTCTATTGTATTGGTGAACTCAGGACACCGATACGTTTAAAACCTGTGCTACAGCAGGAATCAATAAGTTACTGCTTTAATTGTCATGTGGGCACTTTGCGGGATACAAGTGGGTTTTGGTTGTAGCTTGGGCACTCTGTCCCCAAAACATTCGCCATCACTGGCATAGGATATTCGGTAGAATAGGGAGGGTACTTGTCTCAGTTCGGCGCACACAGATAGGTGACATACACAAGATGAATCCAAAAACGGGGGTATTTTATTTCGTATCTCTGGAACACAACGCGTTTCGGAGTCTACAATGACTCCTTTATCAAGTGGATAGATACTGGGGGAACATAAAAAAGGGGTATTTGGGGAGGGGAAAAGTACATATATAGTACATATATAGTACAAACAGTAGATAAAAGTGAATTATTTGTGTTTTAAAAGAACTTTATGCAGACACAAAGACATAAAAACAGTCATATGAATGGTAATAGATGCATGAAACAGATTAAGAATACGTATAATATCACAACATTGAATACATGATTGAGTACTAATAGTGCATGATACATAAATGAATAGGTAAATATACAAATAAATAAATAAATAAATAACTCATTAAATAAATAAATAGATAGATATAGCTGTGGCACAAGTGGACATTAAGTTATTTAAAATTAAATTAAACTGAAAAGCCTCCATATTTTGATGTAAATAAGTTAGCGGTGGCTTGTGGGAAGCGAATAAATAAATAAATGAATAAATAAATGATTAAGTAAATCTAATAAATTAATTAATTGATGAGTGGGCAGATAAAATTAGAATTAGAATTAACATAGGGAAAAAGAGAGCTTACCTGCAGCGCGGGTGAAGGGCCGATTCCCCGAAGCTGTCAGGCAGCGTTGTCTTTGCTGTTAGATATAGACGCCGACTAGTGGGAGCGGCGCGCGCCACAATCTAGAATTGGCGCATGCGCACGGGAGAGTCGGAATTTGGCGCATGCGCATAGGAGAATATAACCAAAAAGATGTCTGCCATCTAGTGGGGCGACATGGTATGATTATTAGGTGTGTGGTAAATGCAGGGCAGTAAAGCAAAGCAAATTACAATATGAACCAATGTCTGGGAGAAGCATTTAGATTAAATAGAGAAGTAAAAGAAGTTTTTATATATATATATATATATATGTATTGATGGTGAAAAATAATAATAATATCAATTTTAATAATAATATTGATTCTAATAGTATTGGTTCGCTAAAAAAGGGGGGGGGAGGGAGGGGGGTGGAAGGGGGGACTGTTGGTGGGGTTGGGTTGTCGGGGGGGGGGGGGATGGAGGTATGGGTTGAGGGAAATGAAAATTAAAAATTGTTTTCTAGTGATCATTAGGCCACTAGGGGGGTGGAGGGCAAGTTCATTTTAAAAAATCCAAACATTTCTCTTTGCGCAAAGATTAAAACGATCATTCCCATCAGGGATATGTTCGATCGGGGTGACTGAAAAGGCTGAAAAATCCTTTTGGTGGTGTGTGTAACCATGTCTTGAGACACTATGTTTAATGTACCCATTTGTTGTGTTACACCTATGGCTGTTCATTCTTGTTTTAAGCTGTTGGGTAGTGCGGCCCACGTATTGGAGGCCGCATGGGCATTCTATTAAATAAATAACGAAGGCCGAGGAGCAGTTCATAAAGCTTTTGATTGGAAAAACTTCGTTAGTGGTGTTGCTTTTGAAAGATTTAGCTCTATGTGTAATAATGGAGCAGCATTTGCAACTAGAATTGCCACATTTGAAGCTCCCAATGATTTCGGGGAGCACTGAGTTCCTCGGGTTCTTTTTGGAGGGGTTTCGGAGTTCGCTGGGGGCTAGGTTGTTTTTCAGTGTTCTTGCTCTCCTAAAGATAATGCTATTTTTTTTTGGGGAGATTCTTAGATAAGTATGGGTCATTTAGGAGAACGGGCCAGTGTTGGTCCAGAATCTTCCTAATATGTTGGTGTTCACTGTTGAAGGTTGTGATGAAGTTTATACTAGTGTTTTTTTCCGAGGGTTTTGATTGGGGGATGGTTCTATTCTTGGAGGGTAATAGACAATCCTCTTGTGTGAGTTTTCCAGCTCTTGCTCTAGCGCAGTGGTGGCGAACCTATGGCACGCGTGCCAGAGAGGGCACGCAGAGCCCTCTCTGCAGGCACGCGTACCATCTCCCCATTCTTATCAAAGTCGGAGCTCCGGCAGCCACTGCATCCTGAAGCTGATCGGCTCTGCTCTCACTAGTGATGCCTTAGTGAGACAGTAGCAGCCGATCAGTGCCCGCCCCTCCTCCTCTTCAGCCCGGGAAGACAAGTACAGCAGTACGAGAAGTGAGAGTCCACAGAAGGAAGCCTGCAGCATCAGAAGATGATAAGAGGTCAGGAGCTGCTGGGGCTGCTGTGTGTGGTTTGCACATCAGCAGTTCAGTGTTAGAGCTGCAAATGCCTTCAAAGGTTCTGTCAGGTGGCTTTGGGACACTAAACCAACTATAGGTAACTGTGATTTAGTGTCCTAAATCCCCCTGTATCACAGCTGTCTGCTGCCACATATATACTGGTCTGTGTCTGAAGCGCTCATCACTTGTATCAGGCGGGCAATGAAGCCAGCATAGCTCCACTGCAGGCAGCGCATGCACAATGTGGCCGGGTGCTATGCTGCATCACTGGCCGCACGGTGCATGTGATGAGGCAAGTATATATGTGGCCACAGACAGCTGTAATACGTGTGATCCCAAATCCACATGTGCCCACACCTTTCACCACCTCCCTGCCAAACTGGATCAAAATGCCACTTTTTAGCCATTTTGCAGCATGTAATAAAAACTGATCAAAAGTCTGTACGGTCCTCAAAATGGTAGCATTAAAAACATCAGGTCATCTCGGAAATAATGACACTACACACAGCTCCGTACACTGAAGTATGAAAAAGTTAGCGCCAAAAATGGCAAAATAAATTATTTTTTTTTTTGTGCAGGTGGTTTCATTTTTGTAAATGTATGAAAATATTATAAACCTTTATAAATTTAGTTTCCCCGTGATCGCACCCACCTAAAGAATACATGAGACATTTCATTTGTGGTGAACAGTGAAAGCAGTAAAATCCAAGCCCACAAGAAAATGGCACAAAAAAATGGCACCAATTTCACTGTATTATGCAGAAAACAAACCCTCACAAAGCTCTTTACATGGAAAAAATAAAGTTAAATTTTTGAATGTGGGGAGTGAAAAATGAAAATGCAAAAACAAAAAAGGGGTTAAGATTGCAATATTTGGTCCATAAGCAGACTAACTTAATCCCTGCCTCTACTCAGGACTGCTGTCACTGTATGGGGGTAATGATAATCAGTATATGGCGGTAATATTCCTCACTGTATGACAGTAATACTGTAGTCATCACTATGTTAGCTTCTAGTATAGTGTTATTATTGGTAAAGTCGGCCTTTCTATAGTGGTCTTTATAACCAGAATTATGCTATTTATGTGGTTGTAATGGTGGCGTCATGATGTCAAAGTGTTATTTGTCTCTTGTATAGTGGTATTGTGGCGCTATTGGGCTAAATTGCTGTGTTGGCACCTTGTAATAGAAAAGTCGCCTTTGGTTTGCAGTTTGGGCACTCGGTCTCTTAAAGGTTCGCCATCACTGCTCTAGCGGAATTGATGATGTTTTTGGGGAAACCTTTATTCAGGAATCTTTCAGAAAGTATTTGACTTTGTTCGTGGAAGGTTTGTGTCTCCGAACAGTTCTTCCTGATGCGACGAAATTGGCTGAAAGGGATGTTTTTCTTCCATTTTTTGTGGTGGTTACTTTTATAGTGCAAGAAGCTGTTAGTGTCCACTTTCTTAAAAAAGGTCTTTGTTAGGATCTTCCCTTCAGCCTTTTCAGTCACCCCGATCGAACATATCCCTGATGGGAATGTGATTAATGTCTCCTGGTGCTGCCCGTGGACAAGGGTCATCAAGACGAGGTTGCCAAACCGGTCTGGAAGCGTAGTCGGTAGAATAGGGAGGGTATCTACCGACTACGCTTCCAGACCGGTTTGGCAACCGCGTCTTGATGACCCTTGTCCACGGGCAGCACCAGGAGACATTAATCACGTCTTGATGACCCTTGTCCACGGGCAGCACCAGGAGACATTAATCATCTACACTTTCACTAGAGTTGTGCCTAAGTCAGCACAACCACATCCGGTGAGCCTCTCTCCATTTTTCCTAGTCAGCACCATAAGCCACTACCATACTACTCTATGAGCGCTTTTCTGGTCTCTCCTTGTCCGCCTTTCTATACGACACTCCTTTCCCAGGTTTACACCTTAAATAAAGGAAGACCCTGCACCCAACAGTGCCAGCAGCCGTAGTACCAACTATAATTTTCATCAAAAGAAAAAAATAAGAATGGACTACTGTCTACAACGAGTCCAACAAAGAGAAGCCCTGATCGCTCAATGCTCAGGTCAGAACATCAACCCCTCGCACGAACCAGAGGAAACAGACCCATTTTCTATCAACACTACAGACCTCCTCCAACTATTTTATCGTTTGGAAAAACTATTGAAAGATGAACTACAACATCATATTGATGTCCTCTTCCTGAAGCTCTACATGAAAGAGAAATTAGTACCCAGAGGTCTCCGGATACGTACGGATTCCTGCTTTAAGAATGACCCCCTCTTTGCAGAAAATTGGGACACATATCTCTTAACCTGTGCACATGGCCTTATGGAACGTTTATGTGCCAAAAGGGAGGAGCTTATGAGAAAACTTACATTTGACATAAACACCTGTCACAACCTACTCAACCATCACCACAATCATCCAGAATTTATTAAATTCGATAGGATGATCACAAACAGGGTACTCACCTTTGAAAAAGAAAATATTGACAAAAAACTAGCCAAATTACAAAGAGACAGAAACGACTTTAAGACAGATAATATCAAATTCTGGCTGAAACAACCCCAAAACTCCACACCACCCACCACTACTGATTCCATAAATCATACAGAATCAGCCCATTTTAACAATATAACCCATACTCCAAAAACCCATGAATCAAAACCCTCATACAATCTCAAGAAGAACAAAACATCCTACAACCCCAAAACCATTTATATTAACTCTAGAAACAAAAACAAAAACCCCAACAATTCAAACAACCACAACCCCCGACATACGTCCAACACAATCCTGAATACTTCCCGGCTTCCACCGTCTTCCAAATACCCAATCAGAACATCAGGCCCTATGCAAATCCCCACACTCCCGACCAAAACCCCACCACCCCAGACCCCATTACATACTGGACCTACCCTCACCCCCAACTTTTACACACCACCCTCCATCCCATCGCCGCTTCCTCATGCAGAGGCCAACGAATGCCCACTAAACCTTCCCCCAACTACCTTTCTAGGTGTATCCACGCACTCCTCTCCTGTGAGAATAGAAATTAATGAATCTATTCTCACCACACATGGCTCCCCCCCCCCCACAGCCATAGAGTGTGCCACTCCAACCAGAATGAAGTGTCCAGACGCTCGCCCAACATCCAGTCCCACTGAGAGACGCATTCTCCACCCAGGACTACTTCAGGGGCACACTAACCGATTGGAAACAAACCCTAGATCATCACCCACAACTGGATCCCTTTCCAACCTTTGTACCCCCCAGAACAAGAAATCCCAGTCCCAGTCCCTACATCATTTTTTTCAATTGGGCTCAACCAAAAGCCAAAAAAGAAAAAATCCAGAAGAGGTACGAGAGGAGGAAAAAGAGAAAGAAAAAGAAACAGTGGAAAAAACACCACCCCAGACCCTACTGGAACCACCAGTTCTGATACAGTATCGAAAGAAAACAAAAAAACTGAAGTAAAAATCTTCAACCTTTCCACCCACCTATTACAAAAGTCAGAAATAAGCCTACTCAACAAAGGCCTTTCCTACTGTCCCACTTCTAAATTCAATGAGTTCCAGCTCTTCATTGACTTGCAATCCTTCATCAGAAAATTAACCTTATCCAGACATTTCAGTCTCCCTAATAAGAACCTGGATACTCTAGCACCACCAAACACCCCCACTATCGTCTATGATTCCTCTGTTCCCACTCCCCTCCCTCCATCCACGTCCACCTCAATATACCCACTAATACAACCAGTTCCCCTGGTTGAAAACACAGAACCCCAAGTGAGAACGATTCAGCATTCAGAACAGTTAATTTTAATTTAGGATTGTGCTATACCCTAATCCTCTCTGTAATGTGTTTTTACTCTAATCCTGACATATCTGAAGTGAACGTAGACTGCAGCACCACTCTATCATCATAATATGTGGAAATAATGTGCCGATAAACAAAGATTATGGGGGTCATTTATTAAGGGCCCGATTCGCGTTTTCCCGACGTGTTACCCGAATATTTCCGTTTTGCGCCGCTTGTACTTAAATTGCCCCGGATTTTGGCGCACGCGATCGGATTGTGGCGATAGGCGCTGAATGCGCGCGACGGAAAGGAATCGGGGGGAGGCGTGGCCGAACGAAAAACCGACGTATTCGGAAAAACCGCCGATTTAAAAAACCGAAAATGGTCGCATAAGGACCGCTTACACTTCACCTGGTCCAGACTCGGTGCATTCCGGGCGAATGAGTTTATTCAGCGCAGCAGCGCCACATGGTGGACGGGAGGAGAAGAAAGAACTACTATTAACATCCCGGCCGGACCCGAATCCACGAGCGGAGAAGAAGCCGCCGCTGGAGAACGCGAATGGACGGGAAGTCAAATTTGCCCCTCTGTCTTTTAAAGCAGACAATATGAGGACCTGCCAATGAACTGAGTACTAAGTCATCTAATCAGAAAACTCCTTCACGGCTATAAAAAACTGTATTTCTGCATGGACGTTCTCCCCTATGTTATGTATTTTAAATTCTCTTTACAAACTGCCAAGCCGTCTGCTATGAGACAATTCACAAAGGTCTGAACCCAAGAATCAAAAAGCACAGAGGGCCAGGAGCAAATGGAATTGGCATTCACATCTAGATTCAGAAAAGATTTTGCAAGCTAGAGTAACAGAATAGGAGACAAGGTTCTCCCACACTCCAATCTTAGACGAATGCCAATTAACCCGAACGTAGACTTTTCGGTTTTTAGTTTATGTTTTTACTTTCCACATTTTCAAAAGCCATTATTATTCTTCCCATACACAGAGCCATATGAGGGCCTTGTTTCTTGTAGGACAAACTGTACTTAATACAACCCTTAATTTGAAGAAAAGAAGAAGAAAACAAGAGGAGCCGCCAGGAGCCGCGCGAGGATCGGGAGCCGCGCCAAGCATCAGGGCGCAGAGGTGTGATTATGTAAGTTTATTTTTTTATGTGTTGGCAAGCAGGAAGCTGCGTATAATACATGGGGCTGGCTGGCTATATATTACTGAGGACTTGCAGGCTATACTACGGGGGGCTGGATGAATATACAATGGGGGCTGGCTGGTTGTATACTACATGGGGCTGGCTGTACTACTTGGGGGCTGGTTGGATATAACTTGGGGCAGGCTGCTATGCTACATGGGGGCTGGCTTGTGTTTAATATAGGCTGTCTGGCTGTATGTACATGGGGTCTGGCTGGCTGATATACCAAGGGCTGACTGGCTGTATACTACTAGGGCTGTCGGCGTTACTACTGGGTGCTGTCTGGCTGTTACTACTGGGGCTGGCTGTATACTTCATGAGGGCTGGCTGTATACTTAATGAGGGCTGGCTGTATGATTCATGAGGGGTGGCTGTATGATTCATGAGGGCTGCTGAAAACTAGATGGGGCTGACTGGCTGTATACTGCGGGGCGGCTATTTCACTGGGGCTGGTGGAGCTTATTACTACTGGGGTACTGGCTATTAGTAATGGGGGCTGGCTAGCTATATACCACAGGGGTCTGGCTGGCTATATACTGGAGCTGTGACAAATGCATTTTCCACACTTGGCTTTATACTCGAATCAATAGGTTTTCCCGTTTTTTGGTGGCAAAATTAGGGGTCTCGGCTTATACTCAGAACGGCTATACTCGAGTATATACGGTAAATGCTGCAGACACCAGTGACCTCGCAGACATCATGCTCCCCTCTGTTGTTGCTCTCTCTCTCGCTTGTGAATATTCAGCAACTGGACATAAACACAAGTCCGAACCTGTTGGAGAAAATGGCAGGGGAAGCAGGCTGGTCTTTGAGGAGGAGGGACTTCTGGGACAAAGCAGGGCATAGCGGGACATTCTCCCCAATGTCTTTACAGCAGGACAGCAGTGAAAAACTGGAACTGTCCCACTGAATCTGGACAATTGGAGAGCTGCGGTAACAGTGGATGCAGTATCAGCCACATCTATTATAGAAAATGAAGATCTGGTTCATCACTGATACCTAAAAAATAATAGGAGGGTTTAGGAGAATTTTGACTTTTATGACACTGGTTGTTATGAAAATGACAGTTACCATTGCCTATAGAAAATGTCATCTGATAACTATATTTTCCGAATTTTTACTTGTCTGATGTTTAATATAAGATAATTTTAGGAACTTAAATATTACATCAGCATTAATATAAGAAATGATCTTGAATATAAGACTGTACTATAGTGTTAGATGAGTTGACTGCAGCACAAGTAGGAGATGCAGTGGTAAGACTGATCACTGCTATTGCATAAACTTACTGGGGGCGCCACAAGAGACATAACTATGGCAAAAAGTGATGTCCTCTCTCCACAGGGCGTAGACTGGGCATGTTCCCAGGCCCCTGCAGAGGATGTATTGCTCTTTTCATACCCCTTGGTTGAATGCCGGGTGTGAAGATAACCATCTATCTAACTCTTTGTCTATTCCGGGTGTGGTGGCAGACCTGTGCACAATTCAAGGCAGCTGTTGTCTGAAAGTATGGTCATATAGGCGCAATGGCCTATAAGGCGCACCTTTGATTTCTGAGAAAATCAAATTTTGTGTGCGCCTTAGTCCGAAAAATCCTACGGTACATAGTGTATAAAAGTGACAATACATAATAAATTTGTGTGCAATAAGGACTGATCCACAATACTATGGGTACCCTCAATAGATTACAATGTAGTAGATAAGCGTCATCAGGTTGCTATGTAACGGAAACACGCCTATTTGATTGAGGCAAAAAGGATTATATACTAACGGACCAAGTAAGCTACACACAGTAAGGTGGCTTATCAAAGGCAGTTGTACCTGGTCTATTCAAGCGGAGTGGGCAGTCTGTCACAATGCCAGTGAGCTCACCCGATCGCTAGCTGGACACTCAGTAATCATGCCAGCTCGGAAGCTGGACTAGCAAGATGACGTCCATAGTGTTGTATGGAGCGCGGTATGTGGTGCGAAGCTGCCATCTTTGTTAAGGAAAAGTTTTCCCCATACATGTAAAACTACAGGCTATCCGTTATAATCATTAAACGAAGGTTACTATAATGCCTCAGTGTGTATGGTCGATTGGTTATCTGTCAGCTGTTTTGTCCAAAACCATTATGGTGGACAACACACTATATTGGTTGACTCACATTCGGTGTAATATAAACACCAAGGAAGACAACCCTTTAAGGGTACTTCAGGTATGCAGGACTAAGTGGTTGTATCACAACGAGGGTTACATCTATGCAGAGATAAGCCTGAATAGACTGTAACGCAAGAGATAGCAGTAAAACATAACGGCGGGCATTTGTATACATGGGGTCCATTAAATGTGAGAAACATAAAGAAGGGCGCATAATCATAAGTGAGGTACCAAGGCTGTTGGTTGTCAGTGCCATTTTCGACCACCACCTGGATCTATAGTAAAAAATTATACTACATGCAGTTTTCAATATAGTCAATGTTAAAGGTATCAAAACTATTAAGTCATGTGTGCTCATTGAAGCACTCTGGTTTATATCTCTAATGTTATGTAATCCTGGAACTTTTTCTGCAAAAGACTTAATACATCATCATTTTCTATAAAGGGATGGTCCTATGAGAAGGAAGACCAGTCGCAGAGGGTTATTTTATTTTCATTTTGTCCCACCCAGACCAGCCCATCTATATGGAGCATTTTTTAGCACTTTAGCTCAGTGAGGCACACAAAGGGGTCCGTCTGAGAGGTCTGTCTTGGAATCAGTTACAGTATGATAGGAGAAATACCCCTTGTGACTACTACAGCTGCAGGATGAATTTGCTATAAGGAGCCAACTCCCTGTTGCTTGAAGCACCGTTACAGGGCCTGGCAGGCTGACCTGAGATCCCAGCCAGAGGAGAAGGAATGAATGGGTTCAGTCAAGGGCGTGTTTACTACCACATGCATAACCTTGACCTCCAGCAGTGTGCGTGAGAATGCCGAACAAGTCCAGAAGTGGTATTATGATCCCACATGCAATTATTATTATAAGCTTCAGAACCTTTTGTATCAATGACTTCCTGTCTGGCAAGTGAGCGAATGTTTCAACTAAATGACTGCAAGCAGAGATCTTGAACAGAATAAAGACTGCTAGTAAAAGTGTTTAAAAAGGTGTCATTTTTTAATTATATAAATAAGTGAATATTTCTGCTGATAAGATTCCAGAAGGCAATTAAATTGTATTCTTCTTACATAGAAAATTCTTTTGTAAATAAAAAGTGGAAAATGGACAAAGTTGTCATAATATTCGAGTTTTTGCCTATATGTCCCCTGGACGCATTCAACATACGAATAGGCTGCATATGCCAGAGCACCTGGGTGGGGGAGCGGCAGCAGATTGCTAGAAGTAAAGAATTACCCAAACACTGACGAGCCAGTATTACTAGAAGAAAATTCAATGTATCTGTGTCTTTAAGACACAAATGATTAGACAGAGCGGGTTTTGTTGCACCGCTCCGTAAGCTGTAGAAGACACAGTATGTGTGAGCAACTCATCATAACACGCCAACCTGCCTCCCTGTACAGAAGACGCCACTGGAAGAAGACACAGCAGAAGGAGGAGGAGGAAAAATCCAGTGCACAGTTTCAGAATTACATTTAATATTTTTTTACTGGTTACATCATTCTTCAATAAATCTAACCAAAAGGAATAATCTAACATGGGGGGCGATACTACACTGGAGAGGAGGCTGTATGTATTACTGGGAGAGGTGTGTAAAATAGATGAAAGTGCTTGTGTATACTACGGGGGAGGGATGTATATTAACTGGAGACGGTGCAAGTGGCAACATATATTATGGGAGGGGACTGTAATAATTAGTGATGAGTGATCTCAGCCAAACGTGAATGTCATTATCCTTTTCAGGAAACCAGTAAAATCTGCTATCGTGGCTGGCACTGTCGTAGTGTTAACCCTTCAAATGACTCTGGAAAAGTGCCTACAGCATTAAACTATGCCGCCGCAACCAGCGTCTAGCATGCCATAACAGTGAGCATAAGTAGTTTATCCTCCAAAAAATGGCTGCGCCCAGCACCTCCAGCGGGTTAGTGAGTGCGTATGTAGGTTAAATGAGGCTGTCAATTAAATGCCACTAGTGTGGAGGAGACACGGCACACACAGACCTGAGCTTGCCCCTCCCCAGGAGCTCACCACATGCGCCGTCAGGGAGCAGGTAAACTTAATAAAAACTATATAAAACTACTGAAAATGATTCAGCATGCTGACAAAGACTTTTTTTTAAAGGTCAACATAGAATAGGACAGTGGTGGCGAACCTATGGCACGGGGGCAGAGGTGGCACTTTGAGCCCTTTTCTGTAGGCACCCAAGCCCTCACCCCAACACAAAGTTTGCCACCATAGTTTGTGATCCAATACAGCCCAGGACATTGGCCGTGTTTAGCACTATTTTAAAGAGACATCCTGGGCTGCCAGGACTACAGGAGGAGCCAGAAGGTGTGGATGATAGAGATGAATGTCATTTGAGCTCCTGCTCTGGGTCCTCTGATTCTTCCTCTTCAGGGGAACTGGGGGAAGCTACAATCCAAATTTCTCCATCTTTTCTATTGTATTGGTGAACTCAGGACACGATACGTTTAAAACTGTGCTACAGCAGGAATCAATAATGTTACTGCTTTAATTGTAATGTGGGCACTTCGCGGGATACAAGTGGGTTGGTTGTAGCTTGGGCACTCTGTCCCCAACATTCGCCATTCATGGATAGATATATCGGTAGAATAGGGAGGGTACTGTCTCAGTCGGCGCACACAGATAGGTGACATACACCAAGATGAATCCAAAACGGGGGTATTTATTTCGTATCTCTGGAAACACAACGCGTTTCGGGTCTACAATGACTCCTTTATCAAGTGGATAGATACTGGGGCGGGGAGGGGGAACATAAAAAAGGGTATTTGGGGAGGGGAAAAGAATCATATATAGTACATATATAGTACAAAGAGTAGTAAAAGTGAATTATTTGTGTTTTAAAAAACTTATGCAGACACAAGACATAAAAAACAGTCATATGAATGGTAATAGATGCATGAAACAGATTAAGAATACGTATATATCAATCAACATGAATACATGATTGAGTACTAATAGTGCATGATAACATGAAATGAATAGGTTAAATATACAAATAAATAAATAAATAAATAACTCATAAACATAAATAAATAGATAGATATAGCTGTGGCACAAGTGGACTAAGTTTTTAAAATTAAATTAAACTGAAAAGCCTCCATATTTGATGTAAATAAGTTGCGGGGCTTGTGGGGAAGGAAATAAATAAATAAATGAATAATAAATGATTAAGTAAATCTAATAAATTAATTAAATGATGAGTGGGCTAAGATAAAATTAGAATTAGAATTAACATAGGGCAAAAAGAGAGCTACCTGCAGCGAGGGGGTGTGAAGGGCCAGGATCCCGAAAGCGTCAGGCAGCGTTGTCTTGCTGTTAGATTAGAGCCCGACTAGTGGGGAGCGGCGCGCGCAACAATCTAAGAATTGGCGCAATGCGACGGAGAGAGTCGGAATTTGGCGCTTGATGCATAGGAGATATAACCAAAAATGATGTATGCCATCTAGTGGGGCGACCTGGTATGATTTTAGGTGTGTGGGTATAATGCAGGGCAGTTAAAGCAAAGCAAATTACAATATGAACCCATGTCTGGGAGAAGCTTTAGATTAAATAGAGAAAGTAAAAGAAGTTTTTATATATATATATATCTATTATAGGTATTGATGGTTTGAAGAAAAAAATTAAATATCACATTTTAATAATAATATTGATTATATAGTATTGGTTCACTAAAAAAGGGGGGGGGAGGAGGGGGGGGAGCAGGGGGGGACTGTGTGGTGGGTTGGGTGTGGTTGGGGGGGGGGGGAGGAGTGGAGGGGGTATGGGTTGTAGGGAAATGATGAAGAATTAAAAATTGTTTTCTAGTGACTCATTAGGCCACTAGGGGTGAGGCGAGTTTCATTTAAAAAATCCAGAAAATTTCTTCTTTTGCGCAAAGATTTAAAACGATCATTCCAACAGGGATATGTTCGATCGGTGTGAACTGAAAAGGCTGAAAAATCCTTTGGTGGTGTGTTAAAACCATGTCTTGGAGACACTGTGTTTAAGTAACCCGTTCGTGTGTTAACCACCTATGATGTTCATCGTGTTTTCGCTGTTGGGTGAGCGGCCCACGTAATGGAGACCGCTATGGATTAGGCTATATATTAAATAAATAACGAAGGTCGAGGAGCGTCATGAAGCTTTTAATTGGAAAAAATTCGTTAGTGGTGTTGCTTTTGAACGATTTTAGCTATATGTGGGATAATGGAGCAGCACTTGCAATGGAATTGCCACATTTAAAACTCCCAATGATTTCGGGGAAGCATTGAGTTCCTCGGGGGTTTCTTTTGGAGGGGGTTTCGGAGTTCATAGGGCTAGGTGTTTTTCAGGTGTTCTGGCTTCCTAAAGATAATGCTAGGTTTTTTGGGAGATTATTAGACAGGTAGGGTCATTTAGGAGAAGGGCCAGTGTTGGTCCAAGAATCTTCTAATATGTTGGGTTCAATTGAAGGTTGTGATGAAGTTTATACTGGTGGTTTTTTCGGAGATTTTGATTGGGGGATGGTCTTATTCTGGAGGGGGGTAATAGACAATCCTCTTTGTGTGAGTTTTCCAGCTTCGCTCTAGCGGAATAATGATGTTTTTGGGGAAACCTTATTCAGGATCTTTCAGAAAGTATTTGACTTTGTTCGTGGAAGGTTTGTGTCTCCGAACAGTTCTTCCTGATGCGACGAAATTGGCGTGAAAGGGATGTTTTTCTTCCATTTTTTGTGGTGGTTACTTTTATAGTGCAAGAAGCTGTTAGTGTCCCTCTTCTTGAAAAGGCTTTGTTAGGATCTTCCCTGTTGTACTATTAAATGCAGATAATACAGAAATTAAATATAATACGGACGTGAGTGTTTGAAGGTGAACCTCAAACCCACAATTGTTCGAATTCAAGGTAGTTACAAAAGGAGTGTGAAAATTTCTCTTCCCCTCATCCCCAGAGAATAGGAGATTCGTCGATGTTCCTTTATAAGGAGAAACAATATTTACTCTACCATTGCGGGGTGTTTGGAATGAATTTCTGCTCAAATTCGACCCCCATATAGTATATTAGCGAAAACCCCTGGGGGGAGGCGAACCATACGGTGTCCAACATGCGATTCCGGTGATTTGTTTTATAGATATCATTTCTGGATAGATTAAGATATATTATGACGTAGTACATGGTGAATTGATGGAGAAGTACAAGGAACATGATTCGTTTTTGTTGTTGTTTGTAGTAATGATGAGTTCGGCTTAGATGGGCGGTAATAATCTACAATGACCTTTGTCATGAGGGAGTTGGAGTACAGGGTGACACAGCTAGGTGTGAACCATGGATATTGAGGTCTCTCCACACATGTTCTTGAGTGCTATAACAGCGAAGATAGCGATTATCGACACTTGTTGGAGGCAACTTAACTACAAGAACGGCCGAAAGAGCGGCACGGCAATGGTAGGCCTAGGGAACTGAACTAAGAGTGGCGCAGACGTACTTGGGAGGTCGAACAACGGTCTTTAGGCGCGCAGACGAAGGGTAAATGAGCGAGTAGCGCCTGTGCACCACTTCCTTCCCCCTCCCCTTTGACGAGAACCAACGGTATAGAATTTCCGAGGAAGAACAAGGCGCGTTGTGGTTGGGGGGGATAGACGCGCGCGAGGAACACGGGAGGGAACCTGGGAGCGAACCAAGAGGAGCGAGGGGTGGCGCAGCGGGGAAAAAAATTCGAGGAGAAAGTCACGTGGGCTAAAGGGTGTGGGGGGAAGAGTGATGTGTGCACAAGGCAGGAATCGGAAAAGGAGTTTGGTTTGGTAAGTGTAGGGTAGGTGGGTTTTTAGGGTTAGGTAGTCAACGATTATTAGTACGGGGGATTTGAAGATCTTTAGCAGATCAGTTAGGTTATGCTTCTCGGTCTTGAATGACGAATACCCTCCCTTTTAGAGGAATTCTAGATATAACTATAGCAAGTGTTTGACATAAGGTCTTCAGGATGCTTTTACAGACGTGATATTAGAGAGGAAAGGTGATCTCGAAGTCCTGAGAAGTGACTTGATTAGCAAAATATTTTAGAATATAGTGAATGAAGTTTCTATGTTGTTTGCCTCTTGGTCGTTAGAGGATTAAATAAAGGGACTTAGGTTTAAGTCCGCTATTTTCATTGGGGTTCTGGGTTTTCAACAGGGGAAACGGGTGTATTAGTGGGTATTATTGAGGTGGACGTGGAGGGAGGGAGGGAGTGGGGAACAGAGGAATCATAGACGATTAGTGGGGGTGTTTGGTGGTGAGATATCCAGGTTTTATAAGGAGACTGAAATGTTGGATAAGGTTAATTTTTTGATGAAGGATGGATTTGCAAGTCAAGGAAGAGCTGGAACTCATTGGAATTTAGGAGTGGGACAAGTAGGAAAGGCCTTTGTGGTAGGCTTATTTCGACTTTTTGTAATAGGGGCCGTGGAAAGGTTGAAGATTTTTACTTCAGTTTTTTGTTTTCTTTAGATATGTATTCAGAAATGGTGGTCCAGTAGCGGTCTGGGGTGGGTGTTCTTTTCCACTGTTTCCTTTTTCTTTATCTTTTTCCTCCTATAGTACCTCTCTGGATTTTTCTTTTTGGCTTTTGGTTGAGCCAATGAAAAAATGATGTAGGGACTGAGGAATGGGATTTCTTGTAGGGGGGGGTAAAAAGGTTGGCAAAGGGATACAGTTGTGGGTGATGATCTAGGGTTTTTTGCGGGTTTGATTCAATCGGTTAGTGTTGCCCCTGAAGTAGTCTGTGGTGGAGGGAAGCGTCTCAGTGGGACTGGATGTTGACGCGAGCGGTCTGGACACTTCATCTGGTTGGAGTGCACACTCTATGGCTGTTGGGGGGGGGGGAGCCAGGTGGTGGAATTTAGATCATTAATTTTATTATCAAAGGGCGAGGAATGCCGTGGATTAAAACTAGAAAGGTATAGTGGGGGCGCGGGGAGTGAAGCGAGGGGGATTCACGCGAGGAAGGAGCGACAGAGGATGAGGGGACGGGAGCGCCTCTATCTTCCTTCCCGTCCGGCGGGGGTTGCGTGTTTGTGGAAAGTTGGGGGTCTTGAGGGTAGGTCAAGTATGTAATGGGTGGAGGTGCGGGGGGTTTGGTCGGGCAGTGTGGGGATTTGATAGGGCCTGATGTTCTGATTGGGTATTGGAAGACGGGGAAGCGGGAAGTATTCAGGATTGTGTTGGCGTATGTCGGGGGTTTGTTGGTGGTTGTTTTGAAGGTTGGGTTTTTGTTTTTGTTTCTAGAGTTAATATAACTGGTTTTGGGGGGTAGGATGTTTTGTTCTTCGTGAGATGTATGAGGGTTTTGATTCATGGGTTTTGGGAGTATGGGTTATATTGTAAAATGGGTGATTCTGTATGATTTATGAAATCAGTAGTGGCCTTGGGGTGGTGTGGGTTTTGGGGTTTGTTTCAGACAAGATTGATATTATCTGTATAAAGTAGTTCTGTCTCTTTGTAATTTGGCTAGTTTTTTGTTCAATATTTTTCTTTTTCAAAGCCGGTGAGACCCTGTTTGTGACATCATCGAATTAATAAATTGGATGATTGTGGTGATGGTTGAGTAGGTTTGTGACAGGGGTTTATGTCAAAGGTAAGTTTTATAATCTCCTCCCTTTGGCACTAAACGTTCAGTAAGGACAGTGCAACGGGGGTTAAGAGATATGTGTCCCAATTCTGCAAAGAGGGGGGTCATTCTTGAAGACGGAATCCGTAAGTATCCGGAGAACTCTGGGTACTCAATTTTCTCTTTCATGTAGAGCTTCAGGAAGAGGACATCAATATGATGTTGTTAGTTCATATTTCAATAGTTTTTCCAAACGATAAAAAGTTGGAGGAGGTCTGTTAGTGTTGATAGAAAAACATGGGTCTGTTTCCTCTGGTTCGTGCGAGGGGGTTGTGTTCTGACGAGCAGTGAGCGATCGGGTTCTCTTTGTGGACTCGTGTAGACAGTAGTCTCTATTTTTTTCTTTTGATGAAAAATTATAGATTGGTATACGGCTGCTGGCACTGTGGGGGGCCAGGGTCTTCCTTTATTTAAGGTGTAAACATGGAAGGAGGGTCGTTGAAAGGAGGACAAGGAGAGACCAGAAAAGCGCTCCATAGAGTAGTATGGTAGTGGCTTATGGTGCTGACTAGGAAACCTGGAGAGAGGCTCACCGGATGTGGTTGTGCTGACTTAGGCACAAAACTCTAGTGGAAAGGTAGATGATTAATGTTAATGGTGCTGCCCGTGGACAAGGGTCACAAGACGAGGTTGACAAACCGGTCTGGAAGCGAGTCGGTAGAATAGGGAGGGTACTTTGTCTCCGTTCGGGCGACACAGATAGGTGACATAACAAGATGAGATTCCAAAAAAAGGGACGGGGGATTTTATTTCGTATCTCTGGAACAAGCGTTTCGGATCTCTACAATGACTCCTTTACAAGTGGATAGATACTGGGGAACATAAAAAAAGGGGGTATTTGGGTGCAGGGGGAAAGTACATATAGAGTACATATATAGTACAAACAGTAGATAACGTGAAGTATGTGTGTTTAAAGAAACTTGATGCCCAGACACAAAGACATAAAAGAACATGTCTATGAATGTAATGAGCATGAACAAGATTAAGAATACGTTATAAATCACAACATTGATCAAGATTGAGTACTAATAGTGATGATACATAAAGAATAGGTAAATATACAAATAAATAAATAATAAAACTCATTAAAATAAATAAATAATAGATATCGCTGGGCACAAGTGGACATTAAGTATTTAAAATTAAATTAAACATGAAAAGCCTCCATATGTGATGTTTTTTAAATAAGTTCGGTGCTTGTCGGGAAGCGATAAATAAATAAATGAATAAATAAATGATTAAGGAAATCTAATAAGTCAATTAATTGATGAGTGGGCAGTAAAATTAGATAGAATTAACTAGGGAAAAAGAGAGCTTACTGCAGCTCGGGAATCGGCCTTCACCCCGCGCTGCAGGTAAGCTCCCTTTTTCCCTATGTTAATTCTAATTTCTAATTTTTATGCCCACTCATCAATTAATTAATTTATTAAGATTTACTTAATCATTTATTTATTCATTATTTATTATTCGCTTCCCACAAGGCCACCGCTCTAACTATTACATCAAAATATGGAGTTTTCAGTTAATTCATTTTAAATAACTTAATGCTCCACTTGGTTGCCACAGATATATCTATAATTTATTATTTGAATGAGTTATTTATTATTTATTTGTAGATTATATTAACTATTCATTTATGTAATGCACTATAGTATCAATCATGTATCATGTTGTGATATTATACGTTTCTTAATCATGGTTTCATGCATATATTACCATTCATATGGACTGTTTTGATGTCTTGTGGTTGCATATAAAAGTTCTTTTAAAACACAAAATAAATCACTGTTCTCTGTTGGTACTATATATTGTACTATTAGGTACTTTCCCCTCCCAAAGACCATTTTGTATGTTCCCCCAGTATCTACACTTGATAAGGAAGTCATGTTAGGACCTCCGAAACGCGTGTGTTCCAGAGAACGAATAAAATAACCCGTTTTTGGGATTATCTTGTCGTATGTCACCTATCTGTGTGCCGCCGAATCGAGACAAGTACCTCCCTATTCTACGCCTACGCTTCCCAGACCGGTTTGATTTGGCAACCGATCGTCGTGATGACCCTGGTCCCGGGCAGCAACCAGGATACATTAATCATCTACCACTACCTTCACAGAGTTGGCCTAAGTCAGCACAACCCATACGGTGAGCCTCTCTCCATTTCAATAGTCAGCACCATAAGCCTACCATACTACTATGAGCGCTTTTGAGTCTCCTTGTCCGCCTTTCTATCGGACACTCCTCATCACAGGTTTACACTTAAATAAGGAAGACCCCCCCCTGCACCCAACAAGTGCAGAGCGTAGTACCACACTATTAATTTGCACAAAGAAAAAAAATAAGAATGGATTACTGTCTACAACGGGTCCAACAAAGAGAAGCCCTGATTCGCTCAATGCGCAGGTCAGAACATCACCCTCGCACGAACAGGGAAACAGACCCATTTCTATCAACACTACAGACCTCCTCCAACGATTTTATCGTTTGTTTTGACAACTATTGAAAGATGAACCACAAACATCATATGATGTCCTCTTACTGACGCTCTACATGAAAGAGAAATTAGTACCCAGAGGTCTAGGATAAGTACGGATTCATTGCTTTAAGAATGACCCACTCTTGCCGAAAGAAATTGCGGACACATATCTTTTAACCTGCTGCACATTGGCCTTTATGGAACGTTATGTGCCAAAAGGAGGAGTTATGAGGAAAATTACATTTGAATAAACACATGTCACAACCCTACTAAAACCATCACCACAATCATCCAGGAATTTATTAAATTCGATAAGGATGATCACCAAACAGGGTCCTAACCTTGAAAAAGAAAATATTGACAAAAAACTAGCCAAATACAAAGAGACAGAAACGCCTTTAAGGACAGATAATATCACAGTCTGGCTTTGAAAACAACCCCAAAACTCCACACCACCCACCATACTGATTCCATAATCAACAGAATCAGCCCATTTTAACAATATAAACCATCCTCCAAAAACCCATGAATCAAAAACCATCATACAATTCAAGAAGACAAAACATCCTACAAACACCCAAACCATTTAATTAACTCTAGAAACAAAACAAAAACCCCACCAATTAAACAAACCACAACCACCGACATCGTCCAAAAACATCCTGATACTTCCCGGCTCCACGTCACCAAATTACCAATCATAACATCCGCCATATGCAACTCCCACACTACCGACCAAAACCCCACCACCCAGACCCCCATTACATACTGGACTACCCTCACCCCCAACTTTACACACAACCCTCCATCCCATCCGCAGCTTCCTCATGCAGAGAGGCCAACGAAAGCCCACTAAAACCTTCCCCCAATACCTTTCTAGGGGTATCCACGCACTCCTTCTGTTGAGAATGAAATTAATGAATCTATTTCTCACCACACATGGCTCCCCCCACCCACAGCCATAGAGTGTGCCACTCAACCAGATGAAGTGCAGACGCTATTCGCCAACATCCAGTCCCACTGCGAGACGCATTCTCACCCAGGACCTACTTCAGGGCACACTAACCGATATGGAAAACAAACCTAGATATAACACACAATGGATCCCTTTCCAACCATTTGTAACCCCCAGAAAAGAAAATCCCAGTCCCAGTCCTACATCATTGTGTTAAATTGGGCCTCAACAAAAGCCAAAAAGAACAAATCCAGAAGAGGGTCGAGAGAGGAGGAAAAAGAGAAAGAAAAAGAAACAGTGGAAAAAACACCACCCCAGACCCTACTGGAAACCACCAGTTCTGCACAAGTCTCGAAAGAAAGAAAACAAAAAAAACTGGAAAGGAAACTTCAACATTTCCACCCACACCTATTACAAAAAGTCAGAAAAAATCCTACTCAACCAACGGCCTTGCCTACGGTCCCAATTCTAATTCAATGAGTTCAGATCTCATTGACTTGCAATCTTCATCAGAAAATTAACCTCGTATCCAGACATTTCAGTCTCCTATAAGAACCTGGAACTCTAGCACCACCAAACACCCCCACTATCGTCTAGATTTCCTCTGTTCCAATCCCCTCCCTACATCCCGTCCACAATCAAATATACCCAACTAAACTAACAGTTCCCTGGGGTTGAAAACACAGAACCCAAGTGAGAGAAATACGACTCTCTTCATAAACAACGTCCACTTTTATCCTCTACACCATAGAGGGAAAACAATCGAAACAGTCATGACGTAGTAGAAAAAGATTTAGATTCAATCAATTCGAATATCAAATTTTCACATACATTTATCACGTATGGGTAAGGAAAGGCCATGAAGACACTTATGTAAACCAAGTCTATAGTTATACGAAAATGCGAGTAAGGGAGGAGGGAAATCGTCATTCAGACCGAGAAGCTACCTAACTGAGGCTTAAGATTCTCTCAGATACCGCCCTACTACGAAATCTGACGACCTAAACCCGCCTAGAAAACCACATACAAGAATTTTAAAAACAATACTTGACGATGCCAAAGGAACAACATCACTCAAAAACTGAAAAAGATTACACTATGGGGTACCAATCCCAAAAACTCCCAATTTTATCACCTCCTAAAGTGCATAAGATGCCCCAACCCACCGGGGGAGGCCTAAATCTATAGGTATATCCTCTATATCATGCCAATCTATCCCACTTACGTTGACATAACATTGCAAAGATAGTCACACAACTAACTCTTACCTTCGTGACTCAACACAGCTGTAATTTTTATAGCACTCAGAACATAGTGTGGAGACCCATATCAATGGGTCACATAGATGTGTCAGGCCTGCTACTCCCACATCCATCATGACAAAGGGATGATATGATTAACCTCCATCTACGCCGAGACCCTCACTCCACAAACAAACAAAAAACATTATACTTGATCCATCATTTCCATCTTACTCATAATTATATTATCTTCCCAGAATAAGATAATTAAAACAAATCACGGAATACAATGGGGACACGGTTCGCCCCCAGTTTCGTAATATCTATAACTGGTGGCGGAATTTGAGCAGGAAATTCATCCAAAACAACCCCAATGGGAGAAAAATTGTTCTCATAAAAGTACATACCGATCTCCGATTCATCTTGGATGGAGTGGAAGAAGAATTACACCTTTGTAACTACTTGAAATTCGAACAATTGGGGTTTGAAGTTCCCCTTCAACACTCACCAGATATATGAATTTCTTGATATGATTTAAGTACAACAGAAGGGAAGATCCTAACAAAGACCTGTTTCAGAAGTGGACAATAACAGCTTCTTGCACTATAAAAGTAACCACCACAAAAAAATGGAAGAGAAAAACATCCCTTTCAGCCAATTGCGTGCAGCAGGAAGAACTGTCGGCGACACAAACCTTCCACGAACAAAGTCAAATACTTCTGAAAGATTCTGAATAAAGGTTTCCCCAAAAACATCAGTAATTCCGATTAGTAGAGCGAGGAGCTGGAAAACTCACACAAGAGGATGGCATCCCTCCAAGAATAGAACCATTCCCCCAATCAAAATCCTCCGAAACAACCACCAGTATAAATTCACAAAACCTTCAATAGTGAACACCATACAGATGTAGAAGATTCTGAGACCAACAACTGGCCCGTTCTCCTAAATGACCCATACCTGTCTCAAGAAAAAGAATCTCCCAAAAAAAACTAGCATTATCTTTAGGAGAGAAAGAAGAACACTGAAAACAACTAGCCCATAGTGATCCGAAACCCCTTCCAAAAAGAACCCGAGGAAATCAGTGTCCCCGAAATCATTGGGGAGGTTTAAAGTGGCAATCCAGTTGCAAGGCGCTCAATTATCACAATAGAGCTAAACGTTCAAAGCAACAGCCAATAACGAAGTTTGTTTCCAATTAAAGCTTCATGAACGGCCTCCTGACTGCGTTATTTATTTAATAGAATGCACCACATGCGGTCTCCAGGACGTGGGACGACACAAACCCAACACTTTTGAAAAAAGACCAATGAACGTCATCAGGTTGTAACACCACGAAACGGGTACAGTTAAAAACAGTGTCTCCAGGCATGGTTTAAACACCACCAAAAGGAATTTGTCAGCTTTTCAGGCACCCCGATCGAACAATATACCCTGATGGAATGATCGTTTTAATCTGTGCGCAAAGAGAAATTGTTAGGATTTTAAAGAACTGGCCTCCACCCCTATGTGGCCACTGAGTCACTAGAAAACAGTTTTAATTCTTCACTCATTTCCCTAACCCATACCCTCCAATCCCCCCACCCCTCCCCCCCCAGACAACCCAAAAAACCCACACCCACACAGTCCCCACCTCCTCCCCCCCCTCCTCCCCCCCCTTTTTGTTGTTTTTAAGTGTGAACCAAGACTAGTAGAATCACTTAGTATTATGTAAAAGTGGAGAGGATAGTATGGGGCACATCAAGACAGATATATATAGATATATATAAAAACTATGGTATTCTCTATTGACTCTAATGATTTCCCAGACATTGGTTCATATTGCAACATTTGCTTGCCTTATGCCCTGCATTACCACACACCTAATATCTACCATGTCGAACCATGAGGGCAGACATATTTGTTATATGCTCCTATGGCATGTTTATTACGACCAAATTCCGACTCTCCATCGTGCGCATGCGAAACTTCTAGATTGTGGCGCGCGCCGCTCCCACTAGTCGGCCGTCGATATCTACAGCAAAGACAACGCTGCTGACAGCTTTCGGGGACTCGGCCCTTCACCCAGCGCTGCAGGTAGTCTCTTTTCCCGATGTAATTATAATTCTTAATTTGATTGCCCACTTCATCAAATTATAATTTATTGATTACTTTGAATCATATTTATTCATTTATTATTATTAGCTTCCCACAAGCCACCGCTAACCTATTTGACATCAAATATGAGGCGTTTCACTGTTTAATTTAATTTAAATAACTTATATGTCAATTGTGCCACAGCACTATCTATCTATGTATGTATTATGAGTTATTTATTTATTGATGTCTTGGATATTTACCTATTCATTTATTATATGCACTAGTAGACTAAATAACTGATTCAATGTTGTGATATTTACGTACTTAATCTGTTTCATGCATCTATTACCATTAATATGAGGTTTTATGTCTTTGGTATGAATAAAGTTCTTGTAAAACACAAATAATTCACTTTTATCACTGTTTACGCTATATGATGTACTATATATGTACTTTAACCTCCACAAAATACACCTTTTGTTTATGTTTACCCACAGTATATATACACGTTGAGAAAGGAGTCATTGTAGGCTCCGAAAGGTGTCGTTCCAGAGATACGAAAAAAATACACCACGTTTTTGGATTAATCGTGTGTATGTAACCTATCTGTGTGCGACGCGCGAACTGAGAAAGTACCCACCCTATTCTACCGATACGCTTCCAGACTGTTTGGACAACCCCGACGTCTTTGATGACCCTTGTCCAGGCAAGCTAAAAGGAGACATTGAATAATATACCAATTTAAATAGAGCTGCGCTGCCTGGTTAATGTTGAGGTCAAATACTTGAATCCGAGACATAGGATGGTGGTGGCCACGCGGAGACCTCTCGTCTTCTCCCATTTGTGGCCCACAGGTTGTTGGTGTCGTCGGAGCCCAAGCACACCTTTTACCCCTCAATCCCTATCGTGCCGACGTACTATAACGTCCTGGTGCGCCTAGGGGTTAAAATGACTTGAAATACAGGAGGAGCGCAGAGGTGTGAACAGAGCTGGGATATCGTTGAAGCCCCTTCTCAGGGCCTGTGAATTATCCGGTTAAGGAGACCTTAGATGGAAGCTACAATAATAATCCAAATTTCTCCATCTTTCTACTGTATTGGTGTCTTCAGGACACCAATACGTTCAAATCTGTGACACAGCAGAGAGCAATTAGTTACTATAAATTGGCATTTGGCACTTTGTAAAAAAAATATGTGGCTTTTAGTTGTAGTTTGGACACTCAGGGGGTCATTTATTAAGGGCCCGATTCGCGTTTTCCCGACGTGTTACCCGAATATTTCCGTTTTGCGCCGCTTGTACTTAAATTGCCCCGGGATTTTGGCGCACGCGATCGGATTGTGGCGCATCGGCGCTGGCATGCGCGCGACGGAAATCGGGGGGCGTGGCCGAACGAAAACCCGACGTATTCGGAAAAACCGCCGCATTTAAAAACCGAAAATGTGTCGCATAAGGACCGCTTACCTTCACCTGGTCCAGCTCGGTGCATTCCGGCGCGATGAGTTTACTTTCAGCGCAGCAGCGCCACCTGGTGGACGGCGGAAGAACTACCTTATTAAATCCCGGCCGGACCCGAATCCAGAGCGGAGAAGCCGCCGCTGGAACGCGAATGGACCGGGTAAGTAAATTTGCCCCTCAGTCTCTAAAAGGTTCACCATCACTGCTCTATCGCCTGTGTGTAATTGTGTCTGGACGTGTGATCATGCTCTTACACTGCAGAGTCACATGTCCATTCAGCCAATCACAGGCTGCCTACAGAGAGAAAGAGCGGACTTACAAACCTAAGTCCACTTTTTATCCTCTACACACATAGGGAAACAACTCGAAACATTCATGAGTAAGTATAGTGAAAAAGATTTTAGACCAATCAATTACGAATATCAAACTTTTCACCATCAAGTATCACGTCTGAAAGACATGCCATGACAGACATTATGTCCAAACCCAGCTATAGTATACGAATGCCGATAGGCGAGGAGGGTCGTCATTCAAGACCGAGAAGACATACCTAACTAGGACCTCAAGATTCTCCTCAGATAATCCCTAGCTACGAAATTGACGACTACCGACCCCCTAGAAAACCACAGACAAGATTAACTAAAACACTACTTGACGATGCCTACGGAACAACATATCTCAACACCTGAAAAAAGATACATTATGGGTTACCCAATCCCAAAACTCCAATCTTTATTCACTCCCTAAAGTGCCTAAAGTGACACCAACCCACCGGGGAGCCTTATTATATCAGGTTATTACTCTATAATCATGCAATCTATCCCATACGTGTGACATACAGCTGCAAAGAGATTGCACATAACTAAAACTCTTATCCATGCGTGACTCAACAAGTGTCATTATAGCACTCAGAACAAGTGTGGAGACCCTCATATATCAATGGGTCATACTAGATGTGCAGCCACTGTACTCCAACATCCCTCATGACAAAGGGATTGATATTGATTAACCCTCATCTAAGCCGAGGACTCATCTTACCAAACAAACAAACAATTAACTCCCTTGACCTCATCAATTCTCCTTACTACATAATATATGTATCTTCTCAGGAATAAGATCTATAAACAAATCCACGGAAATCGCATGGGGACACGGTTCGCCCCAGTTTCGCTAATATACTATATGGCGAATTGAGCAGACACATTCCATCTCCAAAACAAACCCCCAATTGAGAAAAATATTTTCCTCTATAAAGAATATCATAGCCGATCTCCTATTCATCTGGGGGGATGGAGGGGAAGAAGAATTACACGTTGTACTACCTCTGCAATTCAAACAATTGGGTTGTGAGTTCACCCTTCAACACTCTCCAGATTAGTTGAATTCTTGATCTGCATTTAGTACACAAGGGAAGATTACCGAACAAAGACCTTTTTCAAGAAAGAGTGGACACTAACAGTATCTTGCACTATAAAAGTAACCACCAACAACAAAATGGGAAGAAAAACATATCCCTTTCAGCCAATTTGTCCGCATCAGGAAGAACTGTTCGGGAGACCAAACCTTCCACGAAAAACAAAGTCAAGAACTTTCGAAGACCCTGAAAAGGTTCCCAAAAACATCATTAATTCCGACTAGAGCGAGGCTGAAGAAACTCACACAAGAGGATGTCTATTACCCTCCAAGAAGTAAACCCATCCCCCCATCAAAATCCTCCGAAAAAAAACCACCAGTTAACTTCATCACAACCTTCAATAGTGAAACCAACATAATAGGAAGATTCTGGACCAACACTGGCTCCCGTTCTCCATATGCCCCATCCTGTCTAAGAATCTCCCAAAAAAACCTAGCATATCTTTTAGTGAGGAGCAAGACACTGAAAAAACAACTAGCCCCTAGTGAACTCCGGAAACCCTCCAAAAAGAACCCGAGGAAGCTCAGTGCTCTCCACGAAATCATTGGGAGTTTTTAAGTGATTCCAGTTGCAAAGTGCTGCTGCCCATCCATTATCACACATAGACTAATCGTTCAAAAGGCAACATCCACTAACGAATCTTTCCAATTAAAAAAAAGCTCATGAACTGCTCCTTCGACCTCGTTTCTTTTATTTATAGCATGCCCAATGCGTTCTCCAGTAACGTGGCCGCACAACCCTAACAAGCTCGAAAACAAGGAATGAACATCATAGGTGTAACCAACTAACGGTCAATTCAACACAGTGTCTCAAGACACTGGTTTTAAACACACCACCAAGATTTTTCACAGCCTTTCAGTCACCCGCGTCCACATAGCCTGGATGGGAATGATCGTTTTACATCTTTTGGCAAAGAGAAATGGTTACTGGATTTTTAAAATGAACTTGACACACCCCCTTATTGGCCTAAATGATTCACTAGAAAACAATTTTTCATTATATCATTTCCACTCAACCCATACCTCCCATCCCCCCCCACCACAAGCAACCCAACCCCAACCACAAACATCCCCCCCTCTCCAAACCCCCCTCCCTCCCCCCCCTTTATTTAGTCGAACCAATTACATTAGAATCATATTATTAGTAAATTGACTATTATTTTATTTTCACATCAAATACATCTATATATATATAGTATATAAAAATAACTTCTTTACTATCTTGAATTTATCAAATGCTTCTCCGACATGGTTCATATTGTAATTTCTTTGCTGTTACTGCCCTGCATTTACCACACACCAATATTCATACCATGTCGCCCCACTAGATGAGGCGACTCTTTTTGGTATCATTATCCTAATGCGCAGCGCCAAATTCCGACTATCCCGTGCGCATGAGCCCAAATTCTAGTATTGTGGCGTGCAGCCGCTCCCACTAGTCGGCGTACCTATATCAACAGCAAAGACAACGACTGCCTGACAGCTTCGGTGAATCTGCCCTTCACCACGCTGCAGGTAAGCTCCTTTTTCCTATGTTATTCAATTCTAATTTTATCTGCCCACTCACTCAATTAATTAATTTATTGATTAGCTTATCATTTCTATTTATTCATTTATTTATTTATATTCGCTTCCCACAAGCCCCGCAACTTATTACATCAAAAATTGGAGCTTTTCAGTTTAATTAATTTTAAATAACTTAATTCACTTGTGCCAGCTATTCTCTCTATTTATTTTTGAATGAGTTATTTATTTATTTATTTATTTGTATATTTCCCTATGCATTTATGTATCAAGCACTATTATTACTCAACATGTATTCATTTTGTGATATTATCCGTATTCTTAATCTGTTTCATGCATCTATACCATCCATAGACTGTTTTTATGTCTTTGTGTCTGCATAAAGTTCTTTAAAACACAAATAATCACTTTTATCTACTGGTTGTACTATATATTGTTACTTATATGTACTTTTCCCCTCCCCAATACCCCTTTATGTTCCCCAGTATCATCCACTTGATAAAGGAGTCATTGTAACCCGAAAACGCGTTGTGTCCCAGAGATCGAAATAAAATACCCCCGTTTTTGGATTCATCTTGTGTATGTCACCTATCTGTGTGCGCCGAACTGAGACAAGTACCCTCCCCATCTACCGACTACGCTTCAGACCGTTGGCACCGCGTCTTGATACCCTTGGTCCCGGGCAGCAACCAGGAGACACTTAACAATCTACCTTTCACTAGAGTTGGCTAGGTGCTAATACATCAACACATCCGGTGAGCCTCTCTCCATTTTTCGCTAGATCAGCACCATAAGCCACTACCATACGAACTACGCTATGAGGCGCACTTTTCTGGTCTCCTATTGTCCCGCCTTTCATATGGCATAGATAATTGCATTTGTCACCAGCTAAAAAATTACATTCCGGGGTGATTGTGCCAGTTGGGCATAACCACGGGGCAAGTTTTGGCCCAAACAGGGCCCGGAATTATATTTAACATTGGGGTTGTGTCTGGGGGACACAAGTTCAGTACTAACCTGAACTTTGCAGTTGGTTCTGCTAAACACTATCATTATCTGGTTGGCATGTTGTAACAGTGTTTTCAAAAATTTATTCTTTTTGTCCTAGTCTCTTCAGAGTCACTAATGGTTTATATTATGCTAATACGGAAGGCGACAGAGCACCAAGGTCATGGCTATCCTACTTACCCTTCTTTTCCTGTTTACTCCATGCTTCATACAGATGCATCGCGACATTTTCTGGTGGAAATCGAGTTATATGCAGGCATGGTATCCTGACAAAAGTGATGTTGGTTCTAAGACTTTGGGGCGATTTCCTTACCCTGGCCGATCCCGCGGTGTCCGACGAGGATTTGGTCTGCCGGACGATTCAGCCAGGTTTCGTCCAATGTCCTGCAGGTTTTCGGCTTCCGCACGAGGGCCCGCGGGTTCAACACAACCCTTCTTCTTCTTCCCGGTGCATGTGAAGTGCTTTCTTTCAACAATCTAATGTCAAATCAACGCACGTTTTCCAAATCCGTCGGTTGTGGTCCACGGCCACGCCCCCCCCCCCGATTATTTGTTCTGTTGCGTGCAACTGGCGCCGATGCGCCAAACTCCGATTGCGGTGCGCCAAAATCCCTGGGCCATTCAGCTCCGAAAACGGGAAATCGTCAGGGAAACCCGACGAAAATGCGCCGCCTCAGGCCCTTTGTAAATGAGCCCCAGTACTTATTGCAACCACCCACTGCTCATTCGCCTAGTGGATTAAAATGTGAGAATCTCAGAAATGGCATATGGAGAGGAATAATAACAGCCTTTTTGAAATCACAGAGCTTTTTCTCTAAAAAATTTTCCAAATAGTGAGTATTGGCTTGGGAACATGGTAGGGATCCCTTTATTGTGACATTGCGTCCAGTGAACCCCTAGTCACGATGCTTTGTTCATTCCTGTTTTTCGATGGTCCGCAGACCTCAAATTTTCATTTAGCAAACAAAGCCTATCGGGGATCTGTCATGACTGACTACTGATATTCGCTTATGAGATACACAATCTCAGGAAGAATTATGTGTTTGTGCCGGTCCCAGTTATTCTTATCTTCCTCCACAACGTTATGCACTACAACATCACTTTACCACAATCACTTTACCATAAAAAGACACAAGCATGAGTTTTTAGAACGACCTGAAATATCAGTGTGAAAGTCAGATGATATATGGTCATATGATTAAACAAATTATCCAAAACGATCCGTTTCGGGAACCCTGACAGCTAAAGGTAGTCTCTAGTACCCCAAATGCTGATGCCTCTATGTCTGGAGACAAGATAAGACCAAGCCAGTATGCCCTAATACTTTGGCCCATATATTTTGTATTGTTCTGGTGGTAATCCAGGCTTTGTCCATTGGTTGGCACTCAGACAATGTGACACATCGGTAATATAAAGGCCTGGTTTGCAGCATACTTCATTCTAGTTTAGAGTTTTTTTAAGTTGGGCCCTTTCTCACAACACTAAAGCTTATGCTCACTCAAGCTGTACCCCCTGCGACAACAGCCACATTATGGAGAAAGGAGGGTGAGTGCTGCTCACCCTTCATTCTCCATAAGGGGAGTGGGAACGGATTGTATGTACGAGGAAAGATAAAACAAAAATCTATCCTTGTGTTGTGCATGGTACGGTAATGCTGGTAATTATTCCATTCAAATGGATGGATGGATGTACAACCAAAATAAAAACATTAGGGAGGCACGAGGGCCTTATTTTTTATTAACCCCTTGTCTATATTGTGGCATCCCTTGACCTGCCGTTACTAAAGGGCCCTCCTTGTCTGGCTACCTGGCCATGGATGGATCACTGGGCATCGTCCTCCTTTTTTTTTTTGCTTCTATTCTGCTGACCCAGACAGGGTCGGATCGAAACGAAGAAGAAGGTCAATTCTTGTTTAGGCACCCAGCTGCCCGATGACCACACCCCCCACCAAAGAAGAGGCACGCAGACGCACTAAACCAAACCATACCCACCAGTGCTAATTGCTCTAATTGCTTCTGTTTGTATAATGGACACTTCCTATGGAGAATCCGTGGTAAGTTGGTGGGCTGAAGAATCAAACATGTTCTCAATTAGTTTTTTTTTTAATTTGTTTATTATTCTTTTATTAAGTTTAAAATTACAACATCTTATAGTTAAAAAGACTTTTTCCATTTTTTATATATCAAATAAATACTTACCAATACAACAATTTAATAATCCCCCTTAACCCACCCACCACTCATCTTGGACTGAGGAAAGAATAAAAAACATTTGGATAAATTGTACCTATTTGTATACTTGTATTCTAAGAAACCTCAACCGCAAAGACCGCCATTTCCTCCCCCTCCTCAAATTATTACCCTCTTCAACCACATTTTTCATTGACCTTCATTCACTCTAACAACTTCTCCCATTCTATAATAGATGGGTAACTTTAGCCTCCTTTCAGGACCTATTCAGTCGCATCTAGCAAGAACAGACTCGTTATTTTACTTTTTCTGCACGTTCTTCCCCCTTTTTTTTTTCCAATTGGCTTCCTAAAATAGCACTTGGAACTTCAAATGACAGCATGATATGTGGTTAATGAGTTACCATAAATCATATCTTATCTCTAATATTACTGAAATACAAAGAATTGGATGCGATCATGACTCTAGTTTACAGTTATCTAGTACTATTGTAGTTATGAAATAACTCATGGATGAGTACCAGACAGAATATAGTATCAGATTGTTGCAGAGGAAATAAGTCATTCCTGTAAATATTACACCCCATAGGGCCACTTTGTATAATGTAGCACCTTCTCTAACACAAGATTTTAACTTTGATTTCACGGCTATGACCCTTGACAGACTTACACTATAAGATCCCCTCAGTCATGGACTGTTTTCTTATGCTGAGCATGAAGTAAAAATCTCTGTTATTTTGTTGCGAGAGTAATGTCAACGTTAATTCCGCCCGATCTTTTCGAGCTGGAATAAACAGGAGACACAGCAGAAGTTTTAATTATTAACATCCAAAGCATTAAGTAAAACACGTTAAACTAGTGGGCCTTACTAGTGGTGTGAATAAGATGAGTTATTGGTTTATGCTGTTCCTACTAAGAAAACGCTGAGTCAGCCGTACCATCATCACATGGATTCTTTTGTGGCCGAATCTGTAGAAAAGGTTTTCTAATATAGGTATGTCGTAAAATGTTTTTACTTTTCGGCTAACTTGGTCCTTTCTGGCCTTTGTGGATATTGGTCTGTAGCGTACCATCCTCTTGTCTCCACATAGATCTAGTCTGTCAGAAGACACTAATGAGATATCGGAGGGTACGAGCCATAGATTGACTAAAACTAGAATGTTATTTTTAATGTTCATTTATTCTTTATGGTAGGGTTTTGAATTTTCCTGCCAATCAGCTGTTCAAGGCAGCTGCCACCACCACTCCAATGCATTTTAATGCTCCTCAGGATCGCTATCCATGTTAAATGGAGAAAGAAACACACTGAGTATCTGTTTCAGGTAGCCTCTGAAGGAGAAGCATAGAAGAATGAAGCCTTCGGTACCCTTTTCCCCTAAAATAGGACAGTGTCCCTTATATTAAGTTTTCTGCTAAAGAGGCACTAGGTCTATTTGCAGGGGATTCTTATTTTGCCATGAACAAAATTTTAAAATCTCTTCTCTCTACCATCCTTATGACTTCTAAACCGGAATTTCATGGTGTATTCTTGTTACTTGTAAAAGCCACTTTCCATAATATCCCCTTCTTATTCTGTGTATCTTGCTGGTACCGGACCACCTGACGTGAGGCACAACACCTGATTTAATTCCATGAATTCTGAAGCAGCTAAAATATATGGCATTGGGGGGAGCTGCTGAATTACTCGGCAGGGATGCCTTAATTTTCTAACTGAAACAAAATTGTAAAGTAGGTCTTATTTTGGGGGCATGTCTTATTTTAGCGGGAAACAGGTTATTTTGCTACTCTGACAACAGAACTGGAGCTCTGTTCTGATTATTCTTAATTAGAACAGGGCTGTGCATACCATCATGCCAGCTACTTGGTGGAGAGATATTTCTTTCTGCTACTAGTTGGAAGCTGCATTGGCTCCCACCCAATTGGATACTGATGAACCTACCTATAAAGAATGATTAAAAATGGCCACCTTCCTGAATGAAGCCCTTTACATTGACTGATTTGTAGTAAATAATTACTTTAAGCAATCTAGTGACTTAATTCTCCAATTTTAACTTTCTAGAAGGCATAACAAATCATAAGGTCTTTTAAAGGAAGCTGTCATCATGAGACCCTTTATTCTGGCTCCTCTATGGTCCCCCCCAGAGGAAGTGTAGCACATTGCCAAAGAGGTTTTTATGGAGAAAAACTGCCTTTTCTTCCCCTTTCCCACAAAATATACGTTAAATCAAGTTAACCTTTCTACATTGTTTTAAAATTTTTAAAATTTAATTGATGCATGATGGTGCGGTGTCCCTGACGTTGGGGGGTGGAACCGTTCCTCACTGGCCCTTCCATGGGACTAGGTTAACGGTTTTTGGCCTTCAAAAGTTAAACAAACTTTGAGAACTAACTTTAGCTTTTTTTCAGAAAACACCATTTTCACTATAAAAACGCTTTGGCAATGGTACACTATAAGGCAGTGAATGGCCGAACCTTCAGAGGCAAGAGTTTGCCCAACGACGACCAACACACCAGTGCCCAACACAACATTTTAGCAGTAACTTATTACTACCTGTTCTTCCTGTCAAGATCGTTTTGACCCCTAGGCCACCATCAAGTTGAAAGAAGGAACACAGATCAACCCCTATTGTAGGCTTCTCTCCCCAGGTACTCTGTAGAGAAAGAATAGTGGGTCAAAGAACATTGCACTTCTTCAACACCTTTCTCACTTTTCCCACAGTTCCAACAGCAAATGAAATGTCGCTTTAAAACAACTCTCTTAAGTTGGCCGGGGACGGCGTGGTTTTGGTCCCTATTTAGTGAGACTCTGTCCTGGAAGCGATGGTGCCGCCCACAGAACTGGCTCTGAGTGCCACCTTTGGCCCCTTGCCCATAGGTTCGCCACCACTGCTATATGTTAGGGACATGGGGAGCCAAGCAAGGGCGCCTGATGACAGGTTCCCTTTCAAAAAAACTAAACCTTCCCTGTGTTTATATAGATATGCTGAAAAGTCATAACCCATTTCCTATTGATAGTCCTATACCCTTTTGGCCAACTGAGGAAGTGGGTGAACCCCTGATGATTTGAGAAAAAAATCGGCACGAGCACCATAGATGAGATTCTTGTGGGACCTGTTCAAGATAAAGTACCTTTTTTATTAAATAAAATGTGGCAAACCACAATCACATTTTTGGGGATGAACAATTCTCGCTTTTCTCAGTGATATTTTTCTCTGTCTCCCTGTGATGGTCCGCAATCTATGGGAGAGTTGAGAGAGGGATTGCTAATCCCTAACACCAAAACGCGTTGTGGGTGTACTCTTTTTAACCAAAACATTCTTTATCTCGAACTGTTCCTGTCCCCCAATGGGGCTCACAATCTATTTCAACCACTCGTATGTTTTTTTGTTTTTGGAGTTTGGGAGGAAACCAAGACCCGGAGAAAACCCACGCAACACCACCAGCGCTGGCAGGCTGGATGCAACCATAATCCAAAGCCCACATATATTTAATATATATATATATATATATATATATATATATATACACACGCTCACATAATAATATCTATATATATATAGATATATCCATATATATATTTATAATATAAAATATTTTACAATAATCACTGTATTACGCTTTTTCTCTCCCTATTTCCCCATGCTATCCATCTCTACTCGTTTATTAATGCTAGTTCATATTTTGTAGTAGTTTCATTTTGAAGGCTCTCATGCCCTCTGCAAGTCCTTTGTGCCACTTCACTATATCTGTGTGCATGTTAAAAAGCTACTTTGAATCCACGTTCTGTAACTTTATATGCTTTGATAAAGTAGTATGCTGTCCACAGATGAATGTCTGAGCAGTGGGTAATTTAAACCATAGCTCCTACCTGTACTCAACTGTTCCTACAAAGCTAAGGTAGTGTTCGCAAAGGGTCAAAGATCCAACTCACTTTTGACATTATATTCTTGTTTTCCTCAAGGAGAAGTTTCTCCTTCAATCAAATTCTTTTGATTTTGTACCCCCCCCCCCCCCCACCCCCCCCCAGTTCTAGTAGGAACATTTTTTGCGGTTTGATTTTTGATTTTGAAATCAGAGGGGATCCTTTTGTTTCTTTTTGGGCTAACCGTTGGAGGATACATCTGAGTACTCTTTTGAAAGTTATCCTGTTTGAGTCGTAACTCAATAAATGACCTCCGCAAGTCTTAACGTATATTTGCCATTGGCATAATCATGTGGCAATAACAGGTTCACAGGTTTTAATAGTAAAACAAAAATGTTGTCAGTTTCATACCTCCCCACCCAACTTTTTTGGGACAAGAGAAAGAGGCCAAAAGCCCCTCCCCCTTTTTCAAAACCACGGGGGCCCATTGACCCACCCACAGGCATAGGATAATAATCAACCTTGACTGGCCCACATAGTACAAGTGCCGCCCTTACTTGAGCCACCCCCATATCCTATAAAGCAATCTGCAACATAGAAAACTACCCATCTTTAATTTTATCTCCCCTTGACATTTCGTGTTCCACTTTTAATTATCTCCCAACTTACACATAATGGATCTGTACCCCTCCCCCACCCCTCCTCACTGTGTGGTCCCGTTCTCTATCCTCCTCATAAGTGGAATCCCCTGTCCTCCATTTTTCTCATGTATCCTCCGCCTCCTCCTGTAATAGCCAGCCCCCTGTCCTCCAGCCTCCTCACGTAGCCCCTTTCCGCCAGCCGCCTCCTTAGCCTCCAGCCCCCTGTCCCTCCAGCCTCCTCCTGTATCCCCCCCTGTCCTCCAGGCTCTCCTGTGCCGCCCCCTGGTCCTCCAGCCTCCTCCTGATAGCCCCCTGTCTCAGCCTCCCTCCTTACCCCCTGTCCTCCATCCGCGCCTCCTCCTGTACCTCCAGCCCCCCGTCCTCCAGCCGTCCCTCTGTAGCCCCCTGTCCTCGCACCACCTCCTTTAGCCCCTATCCTCCCCAGCCTCCTCCGTAGCCCCCATCCTCCAGCCCTCCTCCTTCGCATCCTCCCAATCTCTCCACCTGTCTCCCAGCCCACAGTCCCCTCTAGAATCCTCCTGTCTCCGACCTCCCCCTCAAGCATCCTGCCTGTCCTTGTCTTCAGCCCTCCTCCACCTGTTCCTCCAGCATCCTCCTCCTGTCCCCAGCCCCTCCTCCTGGCCCCAGCCTCCTCCTCCTGTACCTACCCAGCCCTCATCCCTCCTGTCCGCAGCAGCCCTCCTCCCTGTTTCCCCACAGCCGCTCCCTCCTTTTTCCCTTCCCCTATCACCTCCTCCTGTTCCCCACAGCCTCCTCCAGTTCCCCACAGTCCTCTCCTGTCCCCCCCCTGCAGCCAGGCCTCTCCTGCCCACCAACAGCCTTCCTCCTGTCCCCGCGCAGCCTCCTCCTGCCCACAGCAACCCTCCTCCTGGTCGCCCTCCCCCTTCGCTCCTCCTGGCCCCCACCAGCAGCCTCTCCTCCTTTCCCCCTTCAAGGCCTCCTCCTGCCACCAGCAATCCTCCTCCTTCCCCCTGCAGCCTCCTCCTGCCCACCAGCAGCCTCATCCTGTCCTCCGGTTACTTCCAGCCTCCCCCCCTGTCCTGCTCCTGCGCCCAGCCCTCTCCCTGTCCTCCGGTAGTCTTCCCACCCCCTCCAGTAGCCTCCAGCCCCCTCTGTCCTTGCCCCAGCCTCCTCCTTCAGCATCCTCCACTGTCCCCATTCCCAGCAGTCCCTCCAGAATCCTCCGGTCCTCCGACCTCCCCCTCCAAGCAAGCGTCCTCCGGTCCTTCAGCCTCCTCCAACCTCCCCCTCAAGCGTCCTCCCCTGTCCCTCATCATCCATCCTCTGTGCATCCAGCACCTCCTCCTGTCCCGCAGGCAGCCCTCCTCCTGTCCCCCATCATCCTCCTCCGCCACCGCCAGCCTCCCTCCTCCTTCCAGCCCAGCAGCCCACAGCCCCCCCCCTGTCCTGCTATCCTGTCGCCCCAGCCCTCCCTGCCCTCCGGTAGCCTCCACCTTCCCTGTCCCCTGTAGCCCTCCAACCCCCGCTGTCCTCCTGGTACCTCCTGTCCCCAGCCTCCCCTCCACCTGTCCTCCAGTCCCACAGTCCCCTCCAGCAAGCCTCCTGTCCTCCAACCTCCTCCCCTCAATCATCCTCCTGTCCTTCAGTCTCCTCCTCCTGTCCCGTCCCCCAGCCAGCCTCCTCCTGTCCCCCAGCCTCCTCCTCCTGTCCCCAGCCTCTTCTGTCCCCAAGCAGTCTCCCACACCTGTCCCTGCAGCTCCCTCACAGCAAGCATTCCTCCTGTCCTCAACAAGCCCTCATCCCACGGAGGACCCGCCTTCTGTAAGGCCAGGTGTCCGCTCTCCATCTATCCTTAAGCCTCCTCTCCTGTCCTCCAGACTACTCCTCCCTGTCCTCCAGCCTACTCCCCCTCTTCCCCAGCTTCCTCCTCTGTCCCAGTACCGCACCTCTATCTTTGAGAAATAGCGGACTTAAACCTAAGTCCACTTTTTATCCTCTACACCATAGAGGAAACAACATCGAAACATTCATGACGTTAGTAGAAAAAGATTTTAGATCAATCAATTCGAATATCAAATTTTCACATAATTTATCACGTCTGGAAAGACAGGCCATGAAGACACTTATGTCAAACCAGTCTATAGTTATACGAAATGCCGATAAGGGAGGAGGAGTCGTCATTCAAGACCGAGAAGCATACCTAACTGAGGCTCTAAAGATTCTCTCAGATACCACCTACTACGAAATCTTGACGACTAACCCCCTAGAAAACCACAGACAAGAATTAAAAACACTACTTGACGATGCCTACAGGAACAACATCATCTCAAAACCTGAAAAAGATTACATATGGGTTACCAATCCCAAAACTCCAATCTTTTATCACCTCCCTAAAGTGCATAAAGATGCCACCAACCCACCGGGGAGGCCTATTATATCAGGTATATCCTCTATATCATGCAATCTATCCCACTACGTTGACATACATCTGCAAAGATATGTCACACAACTAAACTCTTACCTTCGTGACTCAACAAGTGTCATTATAGCACTCAAGAACATAGTGTGGAGACCCTCATATCAATGGGTCACACTAGATGTGTCAGCCCTGTACTCCAACATCCCTCATGACAAAGGGATTGATATGATTAACCTCCATCTAAGCCGAGACTCATCATTACCAAACAAACAAAAACAATTCATCCTTGACTCCATCAATTTCATCCTTACTCATAATATATTTATCTTCCAGAATAAGATCTATAAACAAATCCACGGAACTGCAATGGGGACACGGTTCGCCCCCAGTTTCGCTAATATCTATATGGGCGAATTTGAGCAGAAATTCATCCAAAACAACCCCCAATGGGAGAAAAATATTGTTCTCTATAAAAGATACATAGACGATCTCCTATTCATCTGGGATGGAGGGGAAGAAGAATTACACACTTTTGTAACTACCTTGAATTCGAACAATTGGGGTTTGAAGTTCACCCTTCAACACTCACCAGATTATATTGAATTTCTTGATCTGCATTTAAGTACAACAGAAGGGAAGATCCTAACAAAGACCTTTTTCAAGAAAGTGGACACTAACAGCTTCTTGCACTATAAAAGTAACCACCACAAAAAATGGAAGAAAAACATCCCTTTCAGCCAATTTCGTCGCATCAGGAAGAACTGTTCGGAGACACAAACCTTCCACATGCGGTCTCCAGTACGTGGGCCGCACAACCCAACAGCTGAAAACAAGAATGAACAGTCATAGGTGTAACACAACGAACGGGTACATTAAACACAGTGTCTCAAGACATGGTTTTACACACCACCAAAAGGATTTTTCAGCCTTTTCAGTCACCCCGATCGAACATATCCCTGATGGGAACGATCGTTTTAATCTTTTGCGCAAAAGAGAAATGTTCTGGATTTTTAAAATGAACTGCCTCACCCCTAGTGGCCTAAATGAGTCACTAGAAAACAATTTTTAATTCTTCATCATTTCCCTACAACCCATACCCTCCACTCCCCCCCCCCCAGGGATGGCTTGTCCAAACTGCTTAACAAAGTCCTCCATCTTACCGGACGCTCTCGCAGCTTTAATCCAGGAGAGGAAAAAAAAATATGTGTATGTCTCTTTAAGACTGCGTTACTATGCCCGCATCCTCCGCCATATGTGGGAACTAGCTTGGTAGAAGCGGTAAAATTAGTCCAGAATCGCAGTCAGAGACAGTGACACAAGTGCTTTGGCTATAAACAGGGCTTTGCCTGGCTTTAATAGCAGAAAAAATACAAAATAAAACAAAGCCTTAACTTCAGGCTAAAATAAAAACCTGCTCGGCTGAACTCTAACTAACACAGAGTCTTCCCTGACTACTCGGGTGGCGTACTACCAGCCACCTGAAACAAAACAAAACGTGGGTTTTACCTCACGTGACACACACAGTCCGTATTAGGCTCGCAGGCCTCAGTGCAGAAGAATAGAGTCAGGTTCTGCCTCTCCACATGTCCCTCCTTGTGAAGCACAGAGTGCAATCCTTTTAAAGCTCTAGTTGGAGCTGAGCTCCAACACCTGGATTTCCTGAAGCAACCAGGAAAACCAGTGCTGGACAGGAAGGGAATGACCAGCCCCACTACCAGCCTGCCAGTCATTCCAAAAATCCAGGCCCGAAAATAGGATTTACCAGATCCTTTAGCAAGCTATGTCTTGCTAAGGACATCAAGTCTCCCTGGATCTTCTACATCTCACTCAGCTTTCCCTGGGTGAGATGTACACCTCGTGTCCCCTAGAAGACATATGAGAGAAATCTAGGGGAAATATAGCGATTTCCCTCCACCTTACCAGTCACTATCTCACAATATATACACGGTATATTCATATATACACATATACACAGTATATTAATAAACACAGAATATACATATATACACAATATACACAGTATATACACATACACAGAATATACATATATACACAATATACACAGTATATACACATACACAGAATATACATATATACACAATATACACAGAATATACATATACAGACAGATAAATACATATGTATCTACTTACCTTTTAGGATGTGTAGGTGACCACCCAGCCGTGGCGTCAGGCGGGTGTTCCGGTGGCTGTTTGGGCGGGTGTTCGGGCAGGAGGGGGGGGGGGGATTTTTTACCCCCCCCCCCCCAGTTTCTAGTAGGAAGCATTTTTGCGGTGTGCATTTTTTATTTTTGAAATCAGAGAGGGATCTGTTTCTTTTTGGGCTTAATCTTTTGAGGATAACATCTGATGTACTCTTTTGAAGTCATCTGTTGTGATTATAACTAAATGAATCCTCAAGTCTTAACAGTATATTTGCAATATGCAACAATTCATGTGGCAAATAATCAGGTTTCACAGGTTTTATAGTAAAACAAAAATTTTGCAGTTTTCCTCTAGTTCTGTCATGTGCTCACTATACATTTTCCTACACTAATTCATGGCTGTTAGTGGGGCCTTTGCCATGTCTCACTTCTGTAATGCATACTAACATCCACTGCAGTATTTGTATTATCATTTTATCATTATTATTATTTATGGAGCACCATCAATTGCTGCTATACATTACAAAATGGGTTTACATACCTCATAAAAGCAGGCGCACATAAGTACAAAAGCACACAAAACTACAGTAGACTAAACTGACACAAGTGGAAGTCGGACTCTGCCTGTAAATGCTCACAATTAGAGATGAGCGGATCTCCCGTTCCTGTTCAGATTCAGTGTTCATGTTTGGGCAGCCTGACCCAAATGCGAACATCAAGTCCGCTCATCTCTGCTCACAATCTATATAATATTTATGTAGAAACAATAAACTTATCCAACCACTGCAGCCAGTTAACCTATCAGGATGTTTTGGAATTAGAATGGAAACTGGAGAACCCCCAAGGAGTTCCCCATGCAAATGTAGTGATAACATTCATATTCATGCTTTTTGTCTCTAGTATAATGTAAATCTTGCTTGAACTTGATAGACATGTGTCTTTTTTCAACCATATAAACTATGATACTTTGACTATGAACCTGTGTGGGAACATAATTGTCATAACTGAGCCACCGTAACAAACAAAATTAATAAAATAAGGACTTATATTAAAGATTTAGTTACAAAATAAATTTAGTATTTAGTAACAAAATTAAATTTAAATTTAAAGTAAATTTAGATTCAGTAACAAAATAATGACACAGACACCTCATTAATAATAATAATAAATCTTTATTTGTATAATGCCATCATTCTTCAGCACTATACAAATCACGAGGTGCATATACAAACCAAATACAACATTACAGAGCCATAACATATGAACAATAACATATGAACCAATATGATTAAGGGACCAGGTTACAAGAACTTAAAATCTATGAGGAGCAGGGCATAACTACAGGGGTAACAGCCGTAGCACCTGCTATGGGGCCCACAGTGTCAGGGGGCCCTGGCATTTGAACTGACACACTAATGAATGGAGGATGTGCACCATCATATACAAATTTTGCTACACATCGCACAGTATAATGTGTATACAACAGTGCATATTTTCCACAGTACACAGCATGAATTGGCAGCTCAGATAAGAAACATGGGGGGAGAGGGAGGAGACAGTAAAAGGACACCACTACATCATTACTTCCAGACCCATGTGGATGTAAGCTACTGGGACAATACTGTATAAATGTATATATCAGTGCATAAATGTGTGAACATGAGTGTAAGAGTATATAAATGTGTAAATGTACAAAAATGTATATTTTCTGTAGGGGTAGGGTGGCCCCATTCACAAGATTGATTTGGGGCCCAGTCTCTTCTTGTTACACCCCTGATGAGGAGGAACAGATGACACAGGAGGTGACAGTGCTTGTACAATAATCCATTCTTTTCCTGAATGCACTTGGAGAAATACATCCCCATCAAAATACATGAATCTATTTTCCCTTTTGCAGCAAATTTGTTGTGTGTGAATACACTGAAGATAAACTTTATATTATTACTGAAACTGTCAAGGAATAAAGCCACAGCTCTTTGCTGTGTGTGGAGCTCCTAAATAGATGAGATACTTTGGGGGGAATGTATTAATTTGTGGTGCATGGTCTGTTTTCTGCCATCCCATTTTAGTTGTGTTTTAAAGAGTGATCTAATATTGTGCATGGACATAATTTATTTGCCGCTCTGCAGGCAGAACAAATTGGCATAAAAATTTAGCTCCTATTGCTCCCTAAGGCTGGTCAGTATAAAATCCCAGAGTGTGGGTGGGAACTCTCTAAGCAGACACTTCACGATCCCTCTAGTGCTATGAGAAGCTGTGTGCTGACAATGTTCTTAGATATTCATGGTACAGGGTTTATTTACAAATTCATTTAGCTTCTGAACATTGTACCTGAACATATCTGACACAGAGAGTTGATAACATTCTCCGCCCTGCTACATCTCAGCCACAACATATTGTAAGATCATACTGTAAGACCTCCCTCTCCCCTGGATAAAGACCTTATCTTCCTATAGCTTGTAGCTTTACTCTCCTCACGCTTGTTGGCAGGAAGTCTCAGCGTGAGTCAGAGAGAAGCACATCATTTTGCAGATAATTAATTACAAAATAAGTATTTAGTGACTGTATTCAATGACTGTCTCATGTATCATGGTTCAGTTTAAAGCACTATCTGGCATTGACTCTTATGTGCCAAATGAAATACGTTTCATACTGTACTTCTTGAGGGATTCTCTGTGCATATATTTAGTCATTTTGTAGATTAGAGGAGAACTAGGTCAGAGTCATAAATACTATTCTTCTTTTTCATATATTTATGGATTTATCCTTCATATGGGAGACAGATGTCCAGTAAGCTGTTATTTATAAGAAGCGATTTTCATTTTAGAGAGGAATATGCTTTCATGCCATTATGACTCATTTAAAAAAAGATGAGTAGAATTTTATTAAATCCAATCCACAAAGTGAGAAAAATCAAATAACTGGTGCAACAAAAGAAAAATCATAATAGGTGGCTAACTGTTCTTAATTTTGCAAAATGAGGAACAGAACTAATTTTGTCAGACATGTGTTCATCTCAAAGTGTACACCGAGACTATGTTACTTTACGCAGTGAGGTGGTATCCAGAGAAATATCAAAACACAAAGGTATCAAGGGGGACATGGGACAGGATCGGGGTACAGGCTCCAAAACGGGTTTCAGAGTACAGACTCAGGATTGGGGTCCAGAATTTGAGATCTGGCAGTAAACGAGGTTTGGGTACAGGTTTGGGGTTCTGGAACAGGCAGGATACAGGTTTCTGGATCAGGAAAGATACAGGGTTCTAGGTAAGGCAGGATACAGGGTCTAGTACAGGTTTTGGGGTTCCTGATCAGGTTGGTGTTCAGAGATCTGGATTAGACAGGATCCAAATTCAGGTAGAGGATGCGGTCACATGGGGTGTTTTGTTTAAAAACACAATGCAAAGGCCTAGGGGCAGGGCTCAGCCTAAAGGCATATCTTTTTCCATTGAAGCACATGCAATCTGTAATGACATTGGGTGCTTGAGAGCTTTTGTATGTGTTTCATTGGAAACACATATGCGATGAGGCCGAGCCCCGCCCCATGCATTTGCATTGCGTTTCTAAACACAATGCCAGAGATTTAACAGAGCCCCTGGGGGATATTTATCAGGTCCTCTGCGCATCGCCAGTGGCGCAGAGGCCCTGAAATAATCGCAAATGCTAGCTTATTGCTAGCTTTTGCGATTATTTGCCCCGATCCGCCACCTTCACGCCAGATAAATATCCCCCCCTGTGTCAGTTTTCTGTCAGACTTTGCATGTTCTTTTATGTGAATGCTGCTTGCACATGTATTTACAGAGTGTCAGTGCCACAAACGTCTGACAGAAATGTGTTGCACAGCCTGTGTTAAAGGTGCACCAGAAAAAAGTTGCTGCACTGTGTCGGAGCAATGCACACAGCACCAGATTCATGAACAACTTGCGATGCAAATCCTGAATCTAGTGCATCCTGCACACTACAAAGACTGTTTTTCATAAATGTGGGGCAATGTATGCGCCCTGTGTGACTGCAACCTCAGGGTTTAAGGTTCATAAAAATACATACAGACAAAAGTGCTGCAGGGCACAGGAGAAAGTATAACCAGCCCTGAGTAAACTGAAGATTAATCTTTTATCCAGTTCCTGGATGCCATCCATGCTCCGGACTGGCTAGTGCCTGCATCACTCAACCCACAGCTGAGACTTGCACTGAGCTCCACAATGAAATTTTGAAATCTACAATCAGAACCCATTCAAACAGCTCTGACAGGTAGCTTCTACATTAGGTCTCTTGCTCTTAAGGGACTCCAAATAGTTTATATGGAATATTTTAACTATTAAGTCCCTTACAGCTAAATCAGGTCTGAACTATCTCTTCTTATCTGAAACCTTTACAAAACCCAATTCCCAAATAAAGCAATGTTAGTTATCCGCAACATAAATTGTCTCTATTCCGCCCCATAGACTGGACTATAGCCTTTCCATGACAGCCTTTGTCACAATACCGATAATCTCCTCCCTTATTTTCATACTGGGGTGAACTCCCCAGACATAACCACACAAGCTGAAGATACCCCTCAAGCATCTCTGCCCAGCTCAGTCTGTAAGAGGCTCACAGCCCTTTTGATAGTTTGACACTGTAAATCTTTTTCTTGCACTGTTTGGTCTAGGAAACATTTCTGTCACATGGTTCACAAAATTCACATTGCAGATCCAGTCATGTGGATACACCCGCCATAAGTGTTCACCCTAGAAAACTTGCTCAACGTTTGCAGACAAACCACACATCACAGTCTTACTGACCTCAGGTTATTACTACTCTACAGCCTATTGTATGCACATACTATAATCTCCAGTTTAGTACTTCACACAGATTTCCACTCATTAAACTTCCTGATTTCTCCTCTGACCGGTCTTGCCTATTTGTTAAGGCAGCCTCTCAGCATTATCAAAATGTATCCCTTGGTTTCCCTTAAAGAATTTTACCGTGCAATCACAGCATGACAATGGAAAGTTGAATCATTCCTTACAATCCTCTAAATATCCCTGACCCACCCTCATAAATGACTCACATGTGGATTTTATTGGGCACATCAGCCTTTTTATTATAAGCATTAATATAAATTAGGATATTTCAACTAACAGTCCATCCGCTACAGAATGTCTATGAAGCCCTAATATCTGACACCCACCGTGTATACTTATTTTATTTACCTTCAGCTATCATCTGGCTTGAAGGCAACAAAATACCCCCTATAGGACAGTGATGGCGAACCTTTTGGAGACAGAGTGCCCAAGCTACAACCGAAACCCACTTATCTGTCGCAAAGTGCCAACATGACAATTTAAGCAGTAACTTATTGATCCCTGCTGTATCACAGGTTTTAATTGTATTGACGTCCTGAGTTCAACAATACAATAGAAAGATGGAGAAATTTGGATTATAGCTTCCCTCCTGTGTCCCCTGAAGAGGAAGAATCAGGGGGCCCAGAGCAGGAGCTCCAATGACAATCCATCTCTGTCCACAACTTCTCGCTCCTCCTGTAGTCCTGGCAGCCAAGGATGTGGCTTTAAAATAGCGCTGAGCTCGGCACGTCCTGGGCTGTATTAGATCACAGGAGAAAGCCTTGAGTCTTAGCTTGCAAACTATGTGAAGGCCTGGTTGCCCACAGAAAGGGCTCAGAGTGCCACCTCTGGCACCCGTGCTATAGGTTCACCACCACTGCTATAGGATGTTTGGGGTTTCCTAAAACACATGCCCCATAAGCACTTGGCAGACCAATATGCTTCCTAGGGAGTACAGAGCTCCTAGCAGCTCCCTCCTCAAACCAAAAGAAACCTAACTCCATTCTCCAACTTCAAGGACCCCCACCCAGCTGCAATGAAAAGTATAAATGTTATAAATATAGCAACTTTACTCAACCAGTTACTAATGTAACCATACCTTCAGTTTCCTTCCATTTACCACCCAATCCAAGATACTCATATAACCCAAATATAAAGGGTAGATAGGTGGCTATTGGATGCACAATGGTTTCTCTCCTCCCCTATCAGTCTGCATCTTAATCTGATTGGCCATGTCTAAAAATACATTCCGTCATCCCCCTGCCAACCTGCCCCATATACATAGTCCCGGGTCCAGCCTTAATAGCGGCTAACACAGTATTACTTAAATATTCAGCAACCGACCAGCCTACAAACAGAATAAGATATTTATATTGCAGTGGGGCATATTTACATGTTTGCTGAGCAAAGCATACACCCATTTAAAGAAACAGTATTGATAAAATAATACAAGTAAAAATACACAGCAGACCATTATATGCAGGAAAGAACATTTGCTTTACACTCTTAAAGAGCTTGAAGTTCTTGCTTAAAGGAAACCTACCATTTAGAATGGCAGGGGTAAGCTGTAAGTACCGAGCACCAGCTCAGCGTGAGCTGGTGCCGGTACTTACTTTCGTTAGTGTTATAAACTGCGGTATTGCGGTTTTAACACTTTTTAAACTTTAGAGCAGGAGAGGCTCCGCTATTTCCTATGTAGGCGCGCACGCGATCGTGCGCACGCAGCACCGAAGCCTCTCCTGCTCTAAAGTTTAAAAAGTGTTAAAACCGCGATACCATGGTTTATAACACTAACGAAAGTAAGTACCGGCACCAGCTCACCCTGAGCTGGTGCTCGGTACTTACAGCTTACCCCTGCCATTCTAAATGGTAGGTTTCCTTTAAGAGGGTTGTCTTTCAATGCAAGGACATACTTTTTACAAATCACATGGTTATAATTTATACTACATCCAATGGGCAGCGATGTAAGGATGTCACCCTTCTAATGCCATTACCAGAAAATACATAAGAAACTATTGCCATGGCAATTACCATAGAATATAATGCTGGAACAATTTAGAGAAAAATACAGACAAACAGTATAAATGGGCTAAAAATAAAATTGAGAAAATGGAAAAAATATCCAAAGATTTTATTAATGCTCAGGGCACTTGGCACCTTAAACTTTCCATGAAACGCTCTAGGATGCCCCCATAGGTGATCTCATAGCCTCGCAGTGTCTGAATGAGGCAGCACACAATGGTCTCTTCACCAGCAGCTATCTAATTGATTACGGCTGTGTTTGTATAACTTCTAGAGCATTTACATAAAAATGACAGATTGCATTCTGCTTCTAATGTGCAAATGGCAATAAGCTTTTGTACTGCTGCACAGCTGGGTGTCTGGCATGTACCTCAGCAGCCTAGCGCTCGGTACAGGCATACCATTATGGGACTCGCAAGTTACCTGATTAATTATTCCCTATATTTTACCCAAATTCACCCTGAAAATGCCATAATCTTTTAGAATTACATATACTATGAGGCATATTTATTATTATATATATTGGAACATTGTGAACATTTGTACAATCAGTACAAGCAAATAGGAAACCACAGCAAACCACAAAATGTTTTGCTGCAAACCCAGCACAACATAAGGCTCAGTCTAGGCTTTCTGCAAAAGCTGTAAAAACCTCCTTACTGTAAATGGCCACCTTTACACTGTCAGTATTTTGCAACCGTATTTGTAAGCCAGACCAGAAGTGGGCACAAAACACTGAAGATTGTTATATCAATATCTCTTTTTCGGTTCCACCTTTGTATTTGGTTTCAAACACTGGTGTGAAATACTGACTGCGTGAATGTGGCCAAAGCTGTGGAGCATATTTATTATTCTATTTATGACATTAAATTAAAAAAATGTAAATGTGCCACATTTCCAAGGGTTGGGGCATTGTTTTGTAGATAAAGGGGCACTGATGCAAATAATCCAAAATGTTGGCATTTTTCCTGGTATTAAGTAACCCAACCAATAGGACTAGCAACATTAGACTGGACAGATGGATTTCAGTATCTTCAAACACTTTAATGATCTTGTAGTCCTATGGTGGTTATTTCAGAATGTATCCCTATACCCTTGGTCCTTGAAGTCTAGCATAGTAGATGTTGGATAATTTATTGGTCCTTGATGCAGCTTCTCTCACCAGTCCCTAGTGTTCTTTTTCATATGGGAAGCAGAAATCTTGAACCAGCCTATGATTAAAGACCACCCATTGCTTCATCCCCTGACAAATCCGGGGGCCAGATGTGCTGCCAGGCAATTCTATATTTGGTCCTGCAGTAACATCCCGCACTGGCACTTCATTTCAAACTACAGGATCATGTTGGTTTTCCATGTACGGCGGCTTAGTGGTTAGCAATACAGCCTTGCAGCGCTGGGGACCTGAGTACAAGTCCCAGGGTCAGGGTCTGCAAAAAGTTTGTATGCTCTCTCCGTGTTTGCCTGCCCACACTCCAAAAACATACCGGTAGGTTGATTAGATTGAGAGCCCCTTTGGGGACAGGGGCAGCTCTGTGCAGCATATACAGAGATTACTGTGCAAACAGCTGTACACTATAAGCAAGATACTGGAGCCATCAATGCCTTGTGGACTCTTGCATGACACCCCTAAGGAATATTCAGGGAGTTGTTTTGACAACCAGGACTCTAATGAGTCTACCAGAGAAAGCAGTACACAAATATACTTTTAATAACTTTTCTGTAAAATGAGAAAAACCTTTAAAAAATCTGTGAGGCTAGATTGTGTGTTCCAGAGGATGTAATTGATTCTCCATACTGTTCATACAGTAATAAAAACAACACATTTCTCTTTAAACCCAAGGCAGGACAATAGAATCCGTACAGGAAAGTGGAACCCAATCAGAAACTAAAGTAGAAAGCAGAACATATGTGTCCAACCTGCTCACTGCTTCTTTGCAGACAGGCTCCAAATTCCTAGTGAAATAAGAAATTCTTTCCTTAACATTCCTGCAAAAACAATGGTCCCTTTCATGTTCTTGCTGAGAGTTTACAGGTGAAAAAAACAGGCTTGTTATATGAACCCATACATGAGATGGTGGGTGAAAAACCTATATTGGGGAAACTAGACAAATAATTCAGGACTAAGAATCATTGGAGTGAGGAGAAAAAAATCAGTGGGGGGAATTTATTATGATTGACGTACTGTGCACCAATCTTAATAATTCCATTTTGGAAGCTGTAAAATGTCAAAATCACCAAAGAATGCCCCCAAAATAAAGTATTCTACCAAGACACTCAAAAAATAAATTCAGCCTCATAAAACAAGCAAAAACGGACTTAATAAACCATTACCAGTAATGCTTTCATGGCCCTGTGTGGGGGCATCATCCAGAAAATCCACAAAGACATAAATTGGTTGTATGCAGACATGGAAGTGGAGATATTAGACCTGAAGTCAAGGTCACCCCCGCATTAGAATGTCTCCTCCGCTGTGATTGACATCATCACCACAAGATAGAGCATAACAAGCAGATCAGTGAGGGACTGCTTGGACCCCACTGATCACAAGAGCAAGACCCCCGTTATCTGGAGATTATCGGGGATTCCATTCTCACAAATAGGTGGAGCAGCTGGACTACCACGCGCACTGCCTGATCATTCAATTGGATGGGATGAGGGAAATGGCAGAGCAAAGCACTCAACTTTCTCCAACCGCTACCAAAGACAGTTAATGGAGTGACAGAGCACATGGTTGTCCTGCTGCACCAACCATTTGTGAGAATAGGATCTACGTTGTCGTGATTGCGGGGGTCCTGCTCTCATGATCAGTGGGGGTCACAGCATATGGACCATCACCAATAAGCTAGTTATTTCCTATCCTGTGGATAGGGGATAACTTAAACACTTCAAACACCCCTTTCAAGCAAGGCCTCTACAAGCAAGGTTCTGTGCTCCACAAGTTTGGGTACCTGACAGGTGTGGCTGACATTTTTGTTATCAGAATAATGGGGCCATACTAGTGAGAGCTCGTATGTATTGTGCTAGATGAGTGGTAGAATGAGACAAGGCCACATACTGTAGCAGAAGAGGAGGTGCATGAGAAATAGTGACACAACCAGTAGAAAATAAGGAGGCCCTCTGTAGATTCCTGAGAACTCGGACAGGTGAAACCACCAGCAAACTATTGTGTAAAGCAACTCTTGTTCATACTCCTGTCCTTTACTTAACTTTAAGAAAAGTTTAAAACTAAAGTTACTTGTTAATCCTGAAATGTATTGTGAAGTCTTGGCACATGTGTTATATTTAGAGTTTACAATATGACAGTCATGAAAATAAATCTGAGCAATTTAGATATAATACATAGGAAATTACTGCATATAAATTATATTTGCTGAATAAGTAAAAATAAAACATACAATTATTTAAGATAATAGCCTTTTTAAATATGAAAAAGCAGGAGAAATACATTAATGACATGCCGTATATAGGATGACTTGTAGAGATTGAATGCAGTATGTAATAAATTCTGAATTTAAAGGGAACCTTTCACTACCACAAAGCTCTATGATGATTTGTATTATTTTATAGTTTTGCTTCAATTATTGCAATGCAGTGATTTTCGCCCCAGAAGTCTACTACAGTAGGATCTTTAGAATAATTGATGTTAAACTATTGTCACTGTTTTCCCAAGAACAATGAGGGCTACAGAAATAATCCAACCACCCCAAAGGAATTCATCCTGGTGTAGGGGGTAAAAGTTCATCTTCGAAGAATATAATGGCTGTAATTTGTATGCCACAATTTAGTGAAAATGATCTGGGCAGCACACCCACACATTAAGCAATGATCTATTGCCCTTGCACTGAATTTATGAATGTAAACTTAGGTTCTAAATGACATCAAATAGCATAAGCTTCACTGTGTTTTAATGTGCGCCTGTGCTATTGGGTGTAGCATCACATGGCATCCACAACTGGCACGACAAAGCACCACGAGAGCCCAAGACCCAATAGCTCACAAGTAGCAATACTGGCAGGCTAAGCTCTGGGCCCCAGGACTGCACAAGCGCCATACTACAGTAGATACCATGCAGTACTGCACCAAGTATACAAATCTTAAACCATTCGTTCTGGCCTCTGAAACAAACTGAGCAAGAAGCAGACGCTTTATTTCAAATTTCAAAACAGCAGGGCCAGAATGGGAGTCCTATCCATGGACGATTATCTTGTTTCTAAGAGACAACATGAACTAGTTTACTGTCCTTATCACTAGCTGGGTCAGAGGAGTTAGTGTTGTAATATTTTACAGCTAGATTTCACTAGGCAGCGTCAATGTGTGAAGAAGACTAGCCAGACTGCCTATTGACTCTATTATCCATCTCAGTTTTATGAAAAAGATAGCTGAGTGAGAACAGCTAATATTTAGTGATATGGTTTGAACTTATGTCCAAATATACCAATTACACAAAAATTCCCATAAGTGGCGTGCTAGGAAAGCTTGTCTTCTATCCCACAACTACTACCCACTGGCAGATGTAATGCTGAGCTTCCAAACACCGCTCAATCAGTCCATACCAGACACATTGGAGCTCATTTACTAAGGGTCACAGATGGCACTTATGTCGAACTGTTCGTCTTTTTCAGGGATTGCACGGCTTGGGCGGGTATTTAACAGGTGTCTGCGCTGAGATTGGGGAGGGGGGTGCCGTCGGACGATCCAACTGATTCGGACTGAGCACAGGATTTAACTTTTAAATTTTGTCGCAAGCTAATGCACTTACATGCACCCGGAAGAAGAAGATGAACTCGGACCTGAGTGGAGAAGCGACACATGCAGGATATAGGGCACACGATCTTAGTGAATAGGTTATAGGTGAGATAAAGCAGAGCTGTGTATGTTATGCCTGTAATAGTAGTCATGTGTAATACACATCTCATGGATCTCATCATCTCTCATCTCTGACCTGTCTTTTTCTATGTGTCAGATACTAATAGAATGTTCAGAAGCTAAATGAAAGTGTATATAAACCTGTACCCTGATAATCTAACCATGTTGTCAGCACACAGCACACAAGGATCTTACTCTGGTTAGAGAGTGTATTCCACACTCTGGAATATTACATTGACCATCACTGAGTGATAGGAGCTAAAACAGCAATAAAACTGAGTAAAATTGTTAAATAAGGAGTTAAAAATGATCTTTATTGTGTAAACATCATTAGGGGGTTACAATTTGAGAATTTTCTTTCATGGACAAACTCCTTTAAGTAGGGGACTGCCTTTGCTTCTATATACACTCATTTATACACTCATACATACATTTAAAAATACAGAAAATATACTCACACATACAGTATATACACATCATTTACACATCATATACACACACATAATAGCTGCTGGGAGTACATTATTATGATTATTATTTAATATGTCAAGTAACATAGATAATTTGCTGTCAAATCCATGTCTAATGCAACATATCTATGAAAGGACCCTAAAACTGCACAAAATATACAGTAAAGCTTCCTTACATATTAAATCATTTTCAATGCTGTCAATGATATTTAAACTTCACAAAATCCTGATGTTGTGTTTTCTGTGATCAATTTATGTGGAATAGTTGAGTTCCAAGTGTAGTAGTTGACTATTGAATATGTGAAATGTAGTTATTGTGCCCTCTACTGTCAGTGTTTAGATATGCAATATTTATATATATTTTTATATTAAGTTAAATGTTTCCTTTTAACAATTTTTTACAGTTGGAAATGTAACGTTAAAGGCCATTTGTGGCATTTTTCAGTTCCAAGTTATTTCACATTATTTATTCCACGGTATTATCAGTAGTTCAGTTCTCTTCTCTATATAATCTTACAGCATAATCTAAGGTTTTATTTACACATACATATTTGGGATCCGTAGGAGACACCCTTAGAAATGAATGGACTCCTACTATAGCAGCGTTTGCCCTGTAGAAGTAACATGCAGATGGCTTTGGTGAATGAATGAGCCCTTATTGGGTAAGTGTCACCAAGAACTTCCAGAATATACAGTTTTCTGACAAAAATAAAAATAAACAGGGATATTAAATTTGGGACCCCCACCAACCAGCTGATTTTGGTTGCCTCCAGCATCAACACATTGGATGGAGATGGAAGAACAGCTCCATTCTCTTTACAGTGGTGGTGCTGCGGTACTGCAGTCTTTCTTTTATTTACTTTAGCACCTCGTCGGTCACCAGAGATGACAGCTGATTGGTGGGGGTCCTATGTGCTGGACCCCCACTGATCTCATATTGATTGCTTATGCTATGGTTATCAGTTTCAACAAGCTGACAGCTTTAACTAAGAATTAGGCAATGGAGTCCATAGAATATTGTTTTTGTGTTAGGTTCATTCAACAAATCTCATCTTCAGGGTTAAATGAATATTTTGTCTTCTTTTGAGTGAGGTTTTTATTAGTGGCAGCAGATGCAAGCTGCACCCATCGTGTAAAGACTGTTTTCTTTGTATTAAATGTCTCTGCTACTAAGTCAGCACCATGGCATTACCGTCCCGTCTTTTATAGCCCTTCCTATTGATGACTACTACGTATTTATTATCTTTTCCATCTGAAATTATAAGTGTTTTGGGTACTGAAAAAATTCAGCCTCAAATTCCACACAAATCCAAAGTAAAAGAACATTTATAATTGCAACTCAGCCTTGGGGAGAAGCCCAGAGGAATCCTGGCAGTCCCATGTATATTCTACTGTCTGAAATGTGTCCTGCCAATACAAGTATCAACACAAAACCTCATCCAGCCCCCCTCACACTAGTCTCACCTACTCAGAATGTCATTTTGGCAGTGATGATGAGCTCGCCTGGTCTTCAGCTGGAGGAACAATGCAACAGACAAGCCTAATCAATAGTTGGCAGGGAAGCTACATCTGGAAATGTGTTCGAAATCTAAGCACAAGGCGGAGTTCTTTATTAGAACATCATTGCCACGGGATTATTTACAGATTCTATAATGTTCAGCACGGCTTACAAACCATGTACGTCTTATCAATCTGTCTCTGTCATCTTCTAGCTGGATGACTTTAATAAACATTAAAGGGAACCTACCAACACGATTCTACCTATAAAGGTAGATCGGGTGGTAGGTGGATAAATGGGATAGCCCTTTTTTGGGCTAATCCTCACGTCCCGGCTATCTTTAAGAAAACTTTAATCGGGGGATGTGTACATTTTTTTAAGCGGCTACTGGGGCGTGGAGTAGCTGGACATGAGGCTACACGGCGCCGCTACTCCATGCCCTAGTAGCCTCTTTTCTCCGCCTACCATCGCATCTTCGGCTTGCAGTTCCTCGTAGCTGCGCACCCTTGTCCGAATAGGCCGGAGCTACTGCACATGCAAAGATGCCGGGTACTCGGGCGAAGATGCAATGGTAGGCGGAAAAAAGAGGCTACTGGGGCGTGGAGTAGCCGCGACGTGTAGCCTCATGTTCGGCTACTCCACGCCCTAGTAGCCGCTTAAAAAAATTTACATATCCCCCGATTAAAGTTTTCTTAAAGATAGCCGGGACATGAGGATTAGCCCAAAAAAGGGCTATCCTCACGTCCCATTTATCCACCTACCACCCGATTTACCTTTATAGGTAGAATCGTGGTAATAGGTGCCCTTTAAACACTAAAAAGAATGATGAGAACAATTTAGATGAGAGAAGTAAGTTAATGAACATTATTGGTGCAATACCCTATTGGTTAACTCTTTAACTTTAGGAAAATCAAGGCTGTCAACAGGACGTTCAGTGTCTATCACTCTCATACCACTTCTTCACTGCATCCCCCCCTCTCAGTTGGCGTTCCTCAAGGCTTTATCCTGGGACCATTGGTCTTCTTCATCTAGACCTCTGACCTTGGACAGCTCATTAAGTCCTATGGTTTTCAATAAAACTATATCTCTGGTCCAGATATCACCTCTCTTTTAGAATTCCCTTTAGAAACAAACTGCTCCAGCAGCAGCAGCCTCCCTTCACAAATAAAATACCCAGCAGCGGCCTCCCTTAACTAATAAAATGTCCAGCAGTGGGCTCCCCTCACTAATAACATGTCCAGCAGCGGGCTCCCCTCACTAATAACATGTCCAGCAGCTTCCTCCCCTCACTAGTAACATGTTTAGCAGCGGCCTCCCTCACTAATAACATGTCCAGCAGCGGCCTCCCCTCACTAGTAACCTGTCCAGCAACGACCTGCCCTCACTAATCATCACTAATAACATGTCCCAGCAGTGGCCTCCCTTCACTAAAAAAAATGCCCAGCAGCGACCTCCCCTCACTAATGACATATCCAGCAGCGGCCTCCCTTCACTAATAACATGTCCCAACAGTGGCCTCCCTTCACTGATGACATGTCCCAGCAGCGGTCTCACTTCACTAATAACATGTCCCAGCAGTGGCCTCCCTTCACTGATAACATGTCCCAGCAGCGGTCTCACTTCACTAATAACATGTCCCAGCAGTGGCCTCCCCTCACTAATAACATCCCCTGAAGCGTCCTCCCTATACTAATAACATGTCCTAGCAGCAGCCTCCCTTCACAGCGACCTCCCCTCACTAATGACATATCCAGCAGCGGCCTCCCTTCACTAATAACATGTCCCAGCAGCGGTCTCACTTCACTAATAACATTATGTCCCAGCAGTGGCCTCCCCTCACTAATAACATGTCCAGCAGTAGCCTCCCTTCACCATTAACATGTCCCAGCAGTGGCCTTCCTTCACTAATAACATGTTCAGCAGTGGCCTCCCTTCACTAATTACATGTCCCAGTGGCGGCTTCCCTTCACTAATAACATGTCCAGTAGCAGCAGCCTCCCCTCACTGATAACATGTCCAGCAGCAGCCTCCCATCACTAATAACGCAGTCCTACACATGAAATGTGTTTTGAAATAAATTATAAGTGGTGATGAGCGAATCTAATGAATTCGGTACCAAACCCATACCTGAAAAACACACCCATTAACACCTGTGATCAGTGCTGGCACTGATCAAAGGCATTAAGAGTTTAATTGCGACCATCAAAGTCTAAATTGATCCAGAACTTGCATGCCAACGTGCCATATAAGTGCTAGTGCACATTTACTTGGTCACCACTACTTACAGGCAGATGGGATGAAATTGCAGAATGACAGAATGACTCCCCTTTTCTGCAAGAAAACATAAGGAAACAGCCAGGAACAAAAGGAAACACTGAGGGTACCCGTGAAGACAAATGTTAACCTGTGGGCAGGGTCGAAGGGGGCAGAAGGAAAGAAGCCCCCCCACCTTTCCTCCTAATTTTTATATCCAGGAGGAAGGGGGGCCAATCGCCACCTTAGCATTTTTTTATTAAAGGGGTACTCCCATTTCAGCAAATAAATGCTAATGTTTCTATAATGAAAAGTTATTAAATTTTCTAATATACTTTATGTATGTATGTATTAATTATTCATGGTTTTCCGGATCTCTGCTTGCTGTCCTTCATTGTTTACTTCCTGTGGACAGAAATCTTACCATGGTCTCACAGATGTACGGCTCATTAAAACACACATATCTGATTACTCTATGATCTTAATGAGCCGTGCACTTGTGTGACCATGGTCAGATTTCTATCGGGCGCACATTGGGGGTCATTTACTAAGGGCTCGAATCGCGCTTTTTCGACGTGTTTCCCAAATATTACCGTTTATCCCTGAATTGCCCCGGGTTTTTGGCGCACGTGATCGGATTGTGGTGCATCGGCGGCGGCATGCACGTGACGGAAATCGGGGGGCTTGGCTGTCGGAAAACCCGTCGGATTCAGAAAAATCGCCGTATTTTTTTTTTAAAAAAGTGTCGCTTGACACGCACTTACCTGCACCCAACCTAGCTTGGTGAACTCCGGCGGACCTCGGCGGACTTCGGCACAGCAGCGACACCTGGTGGACATCGGGCGCACTACCTTAGTGAATCGCCGGAAGACACAAATCAGCGTCGGAGAACCCGCCGCTGGATCGCGAATAGACCGGGTACGTAACTCTGCCCCAATCTTAGTGAATTGCGGCAGAGTGCATTATCGTCGGACACTCCGAAGTTCGAGAACTCATCCAGACAGGTAAGTAAATGTGCCCCAAGAAACTTTCAACTTTAGAATGACAGCAAGCAGATATCTAGAAAACCTGAGGAATTCATGCAGAAAGTATATTGTCAAATTGCATAACTTTACATTGTATAAACATTAACATTTATTTGCTGAAATGGAAATACCTCTTTAAATCACTGAAATCCCCTGCAGTCCACAGCCCCTTCTATAACCCCTTCCCGTCATTTGACGTACTATTACTGCATGGCGGGAGGTGCGTTCCCGCAAAATGCAGTAATAGTATGTCATGCTTCTGGCGCAGGCTCCAGAACGGACCCTGCGCCAGAAGCTGCGGGTGTCGGCTATATATTATAGCCGACACCCGCCTCTAACACCCGCGATCGGAGATTTCTCCGTTCGCGGGTATTAACCCCTAACACGCCGCATGTTAGGGGTCATTTGACTGTAATCGGACCCGCTTACCGGGGGGTTAAGTGCCTCCGATCGCCGCCCCGGGACTGCCAGTGCCCGGGGCTGCGCAATCTCCTTCCGGGGGCTGTGACACACTGAGCATGCGCAGTAATACATCTGTATTACACTGTATTAGGTGAAGAATAGCTTGAACAAGCGATCAGTGGAGCGCCCATAACAATCTTTACAATAAGTAAGAAACATTATTGGACCCGTACGGTGAACGTCGTAAAAACAAAACCTGAAAAACTCGCCAAAAATGTAAATTTTCATAAAATCCCTTCACAAAAATGTTCCAAAAAGTGATAAAAAAAAGTTATGTGCACCAAAATGGTACCACTGAAAACGACAACTCAACACGTAAAAAATAAGCCTTAAACCAGCTTTGTCAACCAAAAAATATTAAAGTTATATCTCTGAAACGATGGCGATGCAAAAACAAATGAGATTTTCTTTATATTCGTTTTTTTCCTGTAAAATTGTCAAATATATAAAATACTATATAAATGAGGTATCACCATAATCGTAGTGATCTATAGAATAAAAATATTATAGTATGTTTATTGTATGGTGTACAACCCCCAAAATATACAAAAAAAGAAACCCAAAATTGACAATTTTGTTTTCCTCCATACATTAAAGAGTTAATAAAATCTCATCAAAAAGCTACAGACCCACTAAAATGAAGTATTTGTAAAGTGCATCTCATGTCGCAAAAAATAAGCCCTTAAATGTCCAAATTGCCAAAAAAATAAAGATTGTATAGCCATTATAAAGTGACAATGCATAATCTGCTCTGAATGGCACAGCTCCCCCCTCAATGCCCTGGCGTGTGCCCATACAGCAGGTGAACACCACATATGGGGTATTGTTATACGCGGGAGGGATTGGGTATCAAATTTTGTGGAGCGTTTTGGTATTTTATCCACTGAGAATTTGTACATTTTATGAAAAACACATTCATTTAGCCAAAAAAAATGTAATTTCGAAATTGCATCCGATTTTGTTTTAACCCCTGTAAACCAATAAAAGGGTTAACAAACTTCATAAAAGTTGTTTTACGTACGTTGAGGGGTGTAGTTTCTATAATGGAGTAATTTATGGGGTTTTACTTTTATTTAGGCCTTTCAAAGTGACTTCAAACCTGAGCAGGTTTATAGCAGGATTTTGCTTTTTTTATGAAAATGTGAAAAAATTGCACCTGACGTTCAAAGCCCCATAACATCTTACAAAAATGAAAGTATGCATAAAAAAACCACTGAGGCATAAAGTATACATTTGGTTTTTTGGTGTTATGACTTATGTGTTGAAAAAGTAGAACATTTTGAATTTCGAAAATTGCTAATTTTTCCAAGTTTTCACCAAATATCTGATTTTCTCATAAATAAATGCAAAACATACCACCAAAATTTTTTAACTAAGATGAAGTACAATGTGTCACGAGAAAACAATTTCAAAATCACTTGGATATGTTAAAGCGTTCCAAAGTTATGACCACTTATAGTGACACAGGGCAGATTTGAAAAAATGGGCCGTGTCAGGAAGGTGAAAAGTGGCTTCGGCATTAAGGGGTTAATTGATTTGGGGCAAAAGAGAATTGACGGTAACAATTATCAACCTTGTTTCCCTACTGATTATTTATTCCCATAGAGTTTTGGAACACTGTAATATGAACAACAAGGAAAACAGACGGTAACAATTTAATATTTATCTTTTATCATCACTACATAATTTAGCTCAGGACAGTCCTCGGCACCTGACAAAGGCACAGGTCTTGAGTCCAAACATGTATAAAAAAGAAATATCACCACCGATGGAATTGAAATAAGGGTTGTGTGACTTCTTTGTCAGAATCCTCCACGTTTTGTGCTGTTAGACTCAGAAGACACTGAATTTCTGCATACTCATTCTCAGTAGTCTGAACTGTGTTCTAGTGATGGGCTGCTGATTAAGCCTACCATGCCTGGCCCTCTGCAGCTTGGTTCTGGTCTGGCAAGAGTTAAATCACTCTGAAACATTGTTCAGCTTTTCTTTTTTTGTTTACTTTTGAAATGTACATTTTATGTTATGGAGGATGATTTTGGAAATAAACCTACATTTTCAAAGTTTTAAGATATATAAAATGAAGCTAAAACAATAATGAAAGTAATGGATATTGTTCAAATCTAAAATCCTTACAAATCCCGTTCATAGGGAGTTTTCAGTAGCAGTCTTAAGAATTAAGTAAATAGTACAGGAATGCAGAGTGGGAAATTGATTCCCAGAAGGCTTTGCAAAATGAATGACTGGATTGAGTAGAAGCAGGCCTCATAACTGGTTCCTCTGTTCTACATACCTTGACATTTTCGTCGCAAAATGGGCAAATAAACCATGTCAGTATCTAAATGAAAGCGTAGAAAAAAAGCATGAATAAGGCTTGGATAGTTAATCCTTTTACTTCAAAAATATTCTACAGGAAATAATTATGTTGGCATGAAGTGCTTTTTGGTTATATAAAAAAATAGGTTGGTACAAGTAGTTGGAATTAGGAACTTGCCTCAAACTCCTGTTAATATTAAAAACTGGTAGTACACAGGGTGAGTTTTAATAGTTTTTTTCCCCAAGGAAACGTGTAATAATATAATCATTTCTTAACCTCCGTGATGGGGATAGTATGTTGGGGTGCGGTAAGGTCTATATGAAGAAGGATTCCAGGCTGAGTTCTCTAGACAGGGCAGGTATCAGCTGTATTATACAGCAAACACCTGCCATTAGCTTAAGTAATCAGTGGCACCTAAACACTAGTGGCATCCCCTGTGACATTATTAGGGACGTCGATTTACTGTCATGAAAGTACTCCCAGGATTACTAGAGGCAGACTGTTACTGATTAACAATTTATTCACGATAAACTGCAATACAGTTGTACTGCAGTATGCTATATGTTCTTAACTCGCTCTCTGCATTAGGTTTTACTTGTTCTGTGTCTGTATCGTTGTGATCTCGGCTAGTTTTTGACATTGACTCTTTGCTTACTGATTTTGCTCTTGACGTACCCTCTCATTGTGACTCGGGCTAGTTTACCACTCTTTTGTGTTTTATGTTTGTCAGTCTGTTCGTGTTTTCCCTTCCCACACTTATCCAGTGTATTTTGAGTCTTCAAGTAGTCACCCCACAGTTTAGCGTGGGGGGGCTATAGGAAGGGACAGTGGTTGGGGCGAGCTCAGGGCACACTATCCCCTGTCTTCTGTGTTACCCAACCCTAACAGGCTTCTGTTGTTTGATTATTCTTCTGTATGTCCGATTCTGTATTGCATTGATTTGTTGTGACCTTAATTGTTTGACCATTCTTTTGCAACGTTTGTCTGTCCTGTTGGGTTTTTTTCAGCTTGGCGTAAGGAGGGAATGATGTCCAGTTACTGGTCACTGATTAGGGTGGATCCAGTAAACGGGCTGGGACAGTTTAGGAGGTTGGCGTAAGGAGGGAATATCCTTGTCCATGCCCGTTCATTACAGTTTTAACCGGCCAATATCTTTGCTGTATGTGAAGTCATGGATGCGATTGGGCAAGTTAGTAATCAGATGGGTAATCAGATGCCTGCCCTAGAACAGATGGTGCAGAACCTTATGGATCATGTTCAAGTGCATGAACAGAGCGCTCTTTCACCTTCAGGTCAGTCTGTGTCTGAACCTGAAGTCAAGATACCTGATTTATTTAGCTGCAAGCTATATTTCTGCCATAGACCCAGTCCTCAGGTAATGACACCCAAGGAGTAGGTATACTCTTCAGTGTGAGGGTCCTCAGGAATAGTCATTTTTCTCTGCCTTGGGATTGTGGTATGACCGCATTACAGAAAAGTAGATCAGCGGAAGACTGTGTGTTCCTTCGGATTTGAGTGACATTATTCAGCAGCCCAGCAACTAGACTTGCTCAGACTACCAAAAAAAACGAGACACAGCAAAAGTTAGTGCAAAAGTTAGTGTCTCCTCTGCCTCAGAGACCGAACAAGGGAGATGATGGCAAAGATGCAACAAAAACATTTTGCTGTACAGCTTAAACAATTTTAACAAATTTATTCTAATTTTAGATGTTTTCTATCTTCTCATTTATTTTGGTCATTGAGGTTTGATGGCCAGTCTAGAAGAGAACATAAGCAAATGTTGATATGTAGAGTAGATTTTTTCACTGACCTGGATGAAAAACCATTACGATTTATCACTGAAAATCTGCACTGACCAGATTGCTCTTACTTTATCTAAAAGGTGATAATAAGCAGCATAAAAGGCAAAGGGTAGGTTTTATAAACGGAGAAATAGAAAACAAGTTCTTTCTAGCTCCAAGGGAATCATGGCTGAACCACCATCATCACTTGCCGAAAATCGCACCACTTACCTACTAATTAATATATCATGTAACGTTACATATCCTGGCATGTGATACATTGTTAATCCTCTTCTTTTTTTACCATTCAGGACTAGAAGGTGTAGACAAATGTTTCCTCCACCTTGCAAAATCTCAAGCAGGCTGGGTCAAGTTCTGGAGTGAGTATCTGTAAATGGGAAGGTACTCTGTGGAAATCAAGAGATTTTATATGTAACCTACTTGGTTGATTTCATGTGATAATGGTGTACTTTTCACATATTGCTTGTGTTTTGCCTCACTTTAATAAATAAATATTTGGCTGGTATAACATGTACATGTATCAGGCGCTGGCAGACTGTTGCAGCCTCTTTGGATGGAGTGATGAATTTGAAAACAATGAAGGTATGCCAATCAGGAAAATAAAATATATGACAGGGTTCAGGGCAAATACATTTTTTTTAACATGGATTGAACTTGGTAAAATGATCTAATATTCATCTGGAGCAGTCCTCTTGTACAGGATATAACAACACATAGACGTTTAACTTGGTGGTCAATTCAGGGTCATTAGGAAGGTAAATGCCCAGGAATTTGGAAGTAATTATTCAAAATCTTAAAGTTTTTTTTCATTTTTATTGACACAATCCCACAATGTTGAGGGGTGCTAATTTCTCGACAAACAAACATACCTTAGCCAAAAGCTGTAAAAGTATGTTACTTACAAACTGTGCTGTCTACATGTCAAACACTGACTTAAAGAGGTATTCCCACAAAGACAAGTTTCTTATATGTACTCAGGATAACAAAATAGCACATTCTCTTATTCACTAAGTTATTAACATAAATGCAGCATTTCACAGATATAAGTCCAACCTGTCTTTACCAGTCCTGCTGTACACAATTTCAGTTGCCCCTAGACACGACCCTGCAACTTCTGACTTAGGGTAGGGCTACCATCTTTGATTTCTGTGTAAAATCGTGGAGATGAGATCTCTGTCTTTCTATGCTGTATGCCTGTAGCCACGCTCCCTGCAAAGAGCTTAGAGACACTCACTGATTACTTAGAGACACTAAGTGATCCGGGGGAAAGGGGGAGGCAGGCACATATCTGTGAGATGTAGCAGAGCTGGCAGCCTCTGTATAATCTCATGCATCTCTGATCTGTCTCATCTCTCTTTCTATGTGTCAGTGTGTTATTACAATGTCAGAAGTCAGATGAAAGTGTATATACACCTGTACCCTGATAATCTAACCACATTGTCACCCCACAAAATTAGATAGATCATAATGTGTTTGCTTAGAGAGTGGGAGAGATATGAGCTAAAACAGCAATAACACTGAGTAAAATTGTATAGTAAGGGGTGATTATCTTTATTGTGTTAACAACACTAGGAGATAGAAATGTGAGAATTTTCTTTCGTGGGAAAACCCCTTTAATGGCTTGGGACACAAGAAAGGTGCTCTTCAATGTATGTTGGTTTCATAGAAAAAAGTGTGTTTTCCTCATATGATGTTATTCAATCTATCGTTTTAATTTACATTATATTCCTTTATAAAAAATGCAATGAAGAACCGCAAATGGTAGATGGACAAACTATCATCAAATACTTAATACATAATAATCTTTATTCATATATTGCCCTTATATTCAGTAGCACTTCCGATCTTAGCACATCAGATCTTAGTGGGCCCTTTTTCAGTGAACTCACATGGTGGCATTAAAAATTCAGAAACTAAAACAGACTCCTGTTCTCTAAAATATTGCCTAGTTTATCATATAAGGGCCACCTCACCTCCTATGGAATAATTAGGTACTGCTCATGGATCACTTATGTACATCCTTATGTTGCCCCCCCAGTAGCCCTGGGCCCTGGCACTTGCTCAAAGGCAATAATGGGTGAAAGCAGTAATTGGAAAATGACAGATATCTCTGGTTTTGCTAATCTAAGAACATTTCCCTTTAATTATGAGATGAAATGGTCTCAGCAGTAAGTTACATGGAACAAACCAACTGCAACTACTTGTTAAACAGCAAAAATGCAGTTTAAGATGGAAGAAAGTTTATAAACCTATATATTTTTTAAAGCCATCATCTGTATTTTAACAAGCAGATTACTGTATTCTGGAAGTATGCAGCAATGCACACCGGCCTACAATATGGGGAGATATACATAATCTGGCAAGTACTAGGATAAAAGAAGCCAAGGCTCTTAATATAAGTTTATAAAGCAGGGTGGCGCTCACAGATGGTAAATACAAAGTGTTTCCAATATGAATATGGAAAGAAGTCCAGCGCCTTTCCCCAGGAAGATGTAATAAAAGAGACAGATGTTATGAAATGACTCTCTTGACATATAGAATTGCTTTATAGCTAACCAATCAGATTTAACAGGCAGAGCCGCAAACAACATCTTGTGAAGCATTTGCAGGATTTTTTCTGTCTCCTTTGTAGAATGTAAATGAAAAAAAATCTTCTGTTGATTCTGCAGATGAAGTAATGGTAAATTGTAATAAATGACATATAGATAAAACACTTCAAATATGCAGGCAGTCTCCAGGTTATGTACAAGCAGGGCAGGTACTATGCTTATATTATATACTGTCCCCACCTCTTACTATATATACTGTGCCCCCTCTTTTATATACTGTGCCCCCTCTTACTATATACTGTGCTCACTCTTACTATATACTGTGCTTACTCTTACTATACACTGTACCCCCTCTTTTGTATACATTGTCCCATATATATATATATATATATATATATATATACACTCACCAGCCACTTTATTAGGTACACCTGTCCAACAGCTCGTTAACACTTAATTTCTTAATCAGCCAATCACATGGCGGCAACTCGGTGCATTTAGGCATGTAGACATGGTCAAGACAATCTCCTGCAGTTCAAACCGAGCATCAGTATGGGTAAGAAAGGTGATTTCAGTGCCTTTGAACGTGGCATGGTTGTTGGTGCCAGAAGGGCTGGTCTGAGTATTTCAGAAACTGCTGATCTACTGGGATTTTCACGCACAACCATCTCTAGGGTTTACAGAGAATGGTCCGAAAAAGAAAAAGCATCCAGTGAGCAGCAGTTCTGTGGGCGGAAATGCCTTGTTGATGCCAGAGGTCAGAGGAGAATGGGCAGACTGGTTCGAGCTGATAGAAAGGCAACAGTGATTAAAATCGGCACCCGTTACAACCAAGGTAGGCAGAAAAGCATCTTTGAACGCACAGTACGCCGAACTTAGAGGCAGATGGGCTACAGCAGCAGAAGACCACACCGGGTGCCACTCCTTTCAGCTAAGAACAGGAAACTGAGGCTACAATTTGCACAAGCTCATCGAATTTGGACAGTAGAAGATTGGAAAAACGTTGCCTGGTCTGATGAGTCTCGATTTCTGCTGCGACATTCGGATGGTAGGGTCAGAATTTGGCGTCAATAACATGAAAGCATGGATCCATCCTGCCTTGTATCAACGGTTCAGGCTGGTGGTGGTGGTGTCATAATGTGGGGAATATTTTCTTGGCACTCTTTGGGCCCCTTAGTACCAATTGAGCATCGTTACAACGCCACAGCCTACCTGAGTATTGTTGCTGACCGTGTCCATCCCTTTATGACCACAATGAACCCAACATCTGATGGCTACTTTCAGTAGGATAATGCGCCATGTCATAAAGCTGGAATCATCTTAGACTGGTTTCTTGAACATGACAATGAGTTCACTGTACTCAAATGGCCTCCACAGTCACCAGATCTCAATCCAATTGAGCATCTTTGGGATGTGGTGGAACGGGAGATTTGCATCATGGATGTGCAGCCGACAAATCTGCGGCAACTGTGTGATGCCATCATGTCAATATGGACCAAAATCTCTGAGGAATGCTTCCAGCACCTTGTTGAATCTATGCCACGAAGAATTGAGGCCGTTCTGAAGGCAAAAGGGGGTCCAACCCGTTACTAGCATGGTGTACCTAATAAAGTGGCCGGTGAGTGTATATATAAATATATATATACAAAGTACCCCGTTATAGTGGGTATGGAAAATTTTTCAGACCACTTTACATTTTTCATTCTTTGTTTCTCTACAGCCCATTGGTAAGATAAAAAAAAAATTTGTAGATATTTTTTGTTAAACTTATCCGACTTACAGTGTACCGATATACGAACAACCCGTAGATACGAAAGGGAGGTTTGGCACCATGCGCCTGCACATTGCACTTCTAGTTTCAAGAGCTGGAGCATGGACACAGAGATGCCGGGATCAGGTAACTAAGGATGCGTTCGCTGGTGCAATCTCATGCTTCCTTAGTTACCAGTCAGTGGGCAGAGGTCTTCTAGGCAGTCCACAGGAAGAACTGAGAGCGAAAAGAGGGAGCGGGGCACATACAGATGCCGGGGATCACATACAGATGCAGTACATGCCGGCAGTATCTGAGGTTTCAGTTAACTAAGGATGCGTTCGCTGGTTCAATCGCACGCTTCTTTAGTTACCAGTCAGTGGGCGAGGGGCTACCAGTGCACAGGAAGAACTGCAAGCTGGTAGTTGCAGGTAACTAAGGAAGCGTGAGATCGCACCAGCTAATGCATCCTTAGTTACCAGCAACCCGTGGGCTGTTCTAAATACATCATATCCTATGCCATACAAAACAAAAAAAAATTGTCTGGAGTTACTGTACATCTACAAAATATACCAGTTCCGACTTACATACAAATTCAACTTAAGTACAGTCCTCCGGTCCCTATCTTGTAAGTAACCCGGGGACTGCATGTATAAGAAAAACTGAAATATCACATGGTCATAAGTATTCAGACTGTTTGCTCAGTATTAAGTAGAAGAAGCTCTTGAGCTAGTACAATTTTTGTTGCACCTGGATTTAGGGATCGTCAGACATTTTGAAGTCTCTACAGAGATACTCAATTGGAGTTAGGTCAGGGCTCTGTCTGGGTCATAGAGTTGTTCTGAAGCCACTTCTTTAGTACTTTAGCTCTGTGCTTAGGGTCATTGTCTTTTTGCAAGGTGAATGCCCGACCCAGTCTGAGGTCCAGAGCACTCTGGAAGAGGTTTTCATCCAGGATATTTCTGAACTTGGCCTCATTCATCTTTCCTTCAATTACAACAAGTCATCCTATCCTTGCAGCTGAAAAACACCCTCATAGCATGATGCTGCCACCACCATGTGTCACTGTTGGGATTGTATTTGGCAGGTGATGAGCAGTGCCTTGTTTTCTGCCCACATACCTCTTAGAATTAAAACTAAAAAGTTCAATCTTTGTCTCATCAGACGAAAATCTTATTTCTCATAGTCTTTGAGTTCTTGATGCTTTTAATTCAAACTGTATGAGGACCTTCATATGTCTTGCACTGAGGAGAGGCTTCTGTTGGCACACTCTGCCAAAAAAAACCCAACTGCTGGACAGGGCCGGTTCTAGACAAAGTGGGACTCTGGGCAAAACTAAAAGTGGGGCCCCACAATAAAACTATTTTATGACCAGTCACAGTCAGCAAGAGGCTCCCTTTAGTATGGTAAAGAAAATTGTAATTTTGGAGAATTTTATAGGAAATAGATCATAGGGAGATTGATGGGCAGCATGGTGGCTCAGTGTTTAGCACTACAGCCTTGCAGCGCTGGTCAACAGCTGCAAAGAGTTTGTATGTTCTCTCTGTGTCTCCGGGTCCTCCGGTTTCCTCCCACACTACAAAAATTACTAGTAGGTTGATTAGACTGTGAGGCCCATTGGGGACAGGGACCAATATTTTCTGAAAGCAGACACTTGCCCCATTTTCAAAATTGCAAAGAGTTTATAGACATAGGCGCTTTCATGTAATTTTGATTCAAACTGAAACATTTTATAAAAAATACTTAAAATTTTACTTTGTTCCAAACAGAAAATATTTACCTTCACATCTCCTAAATGTAATAGATGGACATTTGTAGAGTTCACAAAGGTGCCCTATTGATATGTTCACATAAATAAATCCACATAATATCACTAATATGTAATAACTAGATATCTGCTTTTCAGCTAGACATTTTTAGACAGTCACAACCTGCAAAATATATCAATAAAACAGAATAAAAAATAAAGGCGACATAAAACCTATAGAATTTTGAAAGCAGAAAACCAGGCGCAAATTGCATTTGGCAATTAACATTCAAAATTTCCTCTAAAATATGTAAAAATCCAGAATACTTATATAAAGAAAATCTACTTTCCTAAAACAGTAAGATGTGAGGTGATCATACAGACCCCACACCAAAATATGCAGCAAATGAAACTGCAGAAAATTCACACAGATCTATCATTGTCTGTTCCTTACACAATGGTAACCCAAATAAATAACTATATAACCTTAAACCAGGCTAATGAAATAACAAAAGTCACTTTTAGATGTGCGCCATTGTATTAGCCGCACAATAACAGAACTCTCCGCGCTTCATAAGAATTTGAGTGAGAAAGTCATAACATAGGTGTAAATAATGGAGGATGGTGGGAAATAAAAACTTTATTCCAGAAATTCGCGGTGTAGTCACATTAGGCAAAGAGGATTGATTGTTCATCGTATCAGTCAATTTTCCCAACAAAAAAAAACACAAAATAAAAGGTAATAACAGAGTAAGTGTGTTCTTAGATAGTTCTGCCTAGAGATGGTTTAAAAACATGAATATTCGTTGATATTATCCCTTCTCAAAATGTAGTCACATATTTACATTTCAGTTTTTTTCTGTAACAATTGCAGAAGAGTGTACATTAATGAGCAGAAATAAAGAACTTTTTTGAACTTACCAATTGGCTGCAAAGAGTGACAAATTTAAAGGCGTCTGAATACTTTTCGTACCCACCATCTCCCACCCATGTTAACATCAGGTGTAAAGAGACTCTATTTTTAAGTGGCAGGTCCAGCTTTGTGGCAGATATCTGTGCCCCTGATGCTGCCCCCCATCCTGCTGCAGGTGGTACTACCTAACTCAAGATGCTTAACTTGCCTCATGTGTGTTGTCAGAGACATATTGCATCATATTGTATGACCTTATGTTAAAGTATCCCTTAGGGGGCCTAAAATAGGACCAGGAAAAAAAAAATAAAAACAAGTTTAAAAAAAAAAAATTCAAGTCACTCCCCTTTCCCTTAAACAAATAGATAAATAAACAAACAATTAAAATCATAAACATGTTAGGTATTGCCAGGTCCCAAAATGTCCAGTCTACATGACCGAATTGCCACTTTTTTTTTTGCTATACCAGAATAGTTGAATGCCCCCACAAAATACCATATTTTGGAAATTACACCAAAATGGAATTTATCCATATATATATGCATATATTGAACATTACATAAGCATTGGCTTATGTAAGTGATAAATAATTTTTTTCTAAAAAAAATAAAAGGGTTAAAAATGCACCTCATAATTACCCTTTTCAATGCAGAAATACTCCACACATGGTCTGGAACGGCTAAAGTGGTGCAGAGTATGGCTCGGTAGGATTGGATTTTACCAATTGGTTTTTGGAGGGGGGATTTTGCTGAAGCATATTTCAGGGGCATATATCTTGGCCAACGGAAACTCCTAAGGAGTGACCCCATTTTTTGATCTAAGCCCTCAAAGAATTTATTGAGGTCTATGGGGATTTTAACGCCATGCACGTCTCAAATAAGTTTGCTATCCCTGGTGAATATATGTGAACATTTTGGGCACTGTATCAACCTGGAAAAATTGCTATTTTTACATTTCATTGTTCAGGTGCACGTTTATATGTGAAAAATATATTATTGCAACACCCAAGAGGTCAAAAGACTTATTGCATCCCTTCATAGATTCCTTGAAGGGTGCAGTTTTTTTTAAATATGGACACTCCCTTGAGATCCCACTACACTTGCATCTCAGAGGTTTTGCGTGGAATCCAAAATTTGAGCCATATGAATCTTTGATCTAGAGATCACATTATGCCCCTGCTATATATCCAAAGAACAGTTTGTCCATAAATATGACATAAGTTGGGTTATCATGTGTACAGCTTTGTCATATATGTGGGCATAAACTAATGTTTGGTCACCCAGCAGGGTGCAGGGGGCAGAGAGGGAAGATTTTGCAATACTAGATTTTGGGTGCTATGGTGCATTTGTTAATTTCCTAAGATAACAGAACAACAAAAACCCAGTGAATGACCCCAGTTTGGAACCTAAACCCCTTGAGTATTTAATGAAATGACAATGTGAGAATTTTAGCCCGCGTGTTTCATTCATGTATTTTTATCAGAGATGAAGACTGATAGAAAGAGAATGTATAATTCGTGTACATTCGGTGAGCCAAGTACTTCACTTTTTTATCGCTAACTTCTAGCTTAGAAGGGGGAGGGTCATTCAAGGGGGTCAATTCTTATATTGTTCCTTGTTTATTCTTAACCTGTGATATACCCTAATGTAGTCGCATAGAGTTTATATATTAGTCTCCCTACCACAGCCAGTTATGCCCTAAAGGAAGTTGACAATGTTTGGGGTTTTGAAAAAAGCACTAAACAAGCTAAAACACTAAAATTTTTTACAGGCCCCATATTAGTAATATATACACAGCCCCCATATTAGTAACATGTATACAGCCCTCATAGTATTCATATATAACCCCCAAAGCACTCCAATTTACAGTATAGATTTTCAGGAGAATTTTATTCAAGTATGGCAATGTTTCACTGTGAATACACTTTGCAAGTCAAGCAATTTACAAGTGAACACTATCGGATTATACATTGTAGCATATTTGCATAAAGTGCATAATACTCAATTGCATATATAAACAATTTGAATAAAAAAATATCAGTTTTACAAAGATTGTATATTATGTGTCAATAAATTCACATATATAGTTCATTGATTGTGTAAAAATGGCAGGACATTGCAGATAAACAAGTAAAGTTCTATTGTGCATACAGGTGCGAACATGTCCCAGTGATACATGTGTTGTAATGTCCCCATCAGCAGACGACATACCTCCCCATAGAGAAATAAGCAGCCATTACAGACAGCATCCATGAAGGAGGCCTCTGTGTCCTGCTGACTCCACTGTGCATGCTCCAAAGTTGAGGTACAAGCAGTGAAAAAAAGGCAGTGGAAGCCATATCTAGAATGGGCAAACAGAAGGGCAAAACCGCATTGCATTTGCATGCAGCACCACATATTAAACCAACAGTCACATATAACGGAGGAGTTAGTGTATACATAACTCCTGCATAGGGGTATGTGTGCCCTTTATGGCATAATGCTAGGTCTAGTGGGTGCAGATAGGATATTATGGCCGACAATAACCACTATTCCCCATACTAGGTTACACTATTCAATCCACTAAATCATATATAATGTTTATACTGTTAGGAACCCAGCCCTCCCCAACATTATCGGCCTAAATACTATGTTAGGCTACATGCACGCTGCCGTGTGCCCGCTGCAACGTAGCACGGCGGGCACATGGCAGCACAGGGAGAGGAGGAGGAGGTGAGCGCTGCTCACCCCTGCCCCTCTCCATAAGAACATATGGGCCACGGTGCTGTAATACGGGAAAAGCTAGGATATGTCCTATCTTTTTCTGGGCTACGGAGCAGTACGGTGCAGCACGTGGGCTGCACCGTACCGCTCCCTTACCATGCCGTGAGCTCATAGAAGTGTATGGGGGACGTATATCAGCCTTACATATGTGGGCCGTATATACGTCCCCCATACATGTGTGTGAATGCAGCCTTAACAGGTATGCACAGTATAATTTTCCCCATGTGAGTAAAAACAGGTAACGTCAGTTCACCACCAGAACCTTTCTAATGTACGTAAACTCAGCATATTTAGAAAACGACTCAGCATAAGTACAAAACTAGGGCCTACATAGAGTAAGGGGTCTTACTTGCTCATTGGTGGGGGTCTCAGTGGTGAGACCCACATGGATCACGAGAACAGGGCATCAGATGGGGTCTCCATCAGCTCCAAAGAGATGAATAGAGCAGCCGTCTGCTCCATTAATGTCAGTGAGCAACGAGGGGTCAGAGGGAGGTAAAGCAAAGGGAGGGAGCAAAAGTGTTATAAGATCAAAATAAATAAAAAATTATTATGTTTGTTATAAAAAATAAAAATGTATTTACAGATAAAATATCAACATTTATTATACAGATGTTCTGCCAGAAGAATCATCTCATAGACCAATGGGGTAGCATAATTCCTGCAATACTGAACCTTTATTGTATCCCACATTTAATCCACTGGGTTTTATTGCATTGAGCACAAAAATCCAATTAAAGGGGTTTGCCCATGAAAGAAAATCCTCAAATTTCAATCCCTTCGTGATGTTAACACAATGGGGCAGATTTTCTTACCCGGTCCATTCGCGATCCAGCGGCGCGTTCTCTGCGGTGGATTTGGGTCCGGCCAGGATTCACTAAGGTAGTTCCTCCGACGTCTACCAGGTGGCGCTGCTGCGCTGAAGTCCGCTGAAATGCACTCAAGTACACTGGCCTATTCCTGGTGAAGGTAAGTGCAAGCTCCGCAACACTTTTTTTTTAAAAATGCGGCGGTTTTTCCGAATTCATCGGGATTTCACTTGTGTGCCAAAATCCCGGGGCAATACAGGGAAAATCAGAGCAAATCGGAAATATTCGGGTAACACGTTGGGAAAACGTGAATCGGGCCCTTAGTAAATGACCCCCACTAAGAACCCTTTCACAATTGTACTCAATTTTATTGGTCTTTTAGCTCCTATCACTCAGTGATGGCCAGTGTAAAATTTCACAATGTGGCTGGGGACTCTCTAAGCACAGTATGAACCATCTTGTTCTTTGAGTGTGGTTAGATTATCACACTGGTTAGATTATCACAGGTTTATATACACTTTCATTTAACTTCTGAAAATTGTACTAGTATCTGACACATAGAAAGAAAATTGAGACAGATCAGAGATGAGATGACGAAAGCCATGAGATGCATTTAACACACAATGACAGTCAGCTCTCCTATATCTCTGCTATTCCACAACACTCTACCACATCCGCTGTGCTTGTCTGCCTCTCCACAGGTAAAGAACTTATACATGCTCTTTGTAGGAACACCCCTTCAAGTTCTTTCATTCTCAAGAGTCTCTCACAATTGCCCCCCATCTAAGTGGAGGGACGTGATGTATTAGACTGAATTTTAGTTGTCCCTCAGTATGACCGTTCTCAAAAAATGCAGGTCTGTTCTATTCTTCCTGATTGTGTATCTGTCTTGGGTGAACATAGTTTTAAAATCAAGGGTAGTCTCCCCCACCTAAGCCCCCATAACATTGATGTAAAAAATGTAGGCAGCAAAAAAAAATAAAATGATACTTACTTACAATTTCCCTTTGCTGCTGCCATTTCCTCCAATCCCGGCTTTTCAGCCAGCAGTATCTTCATTGCAGACACACAGGCCGAGCGTGATAGGTCATACTGATCTACCAATGCTGCGCCACTTTGCAAATAATTTGCATTGGTGTCTTAAATACGATCTTCATCTTGCCTCATGGCAGACTGCATTATACAACTTCTGTCGTACTGTATATACACATGAGATATTGATCACACATGCTGTGCATATATACCCTGTACAGATTACTGCTTTATATACAGTCGCTGCAAGTTACACACACATATAATATATACCAATTACACAAATCTCTGTTTCTGTTCTGCTTCCTCCTTCCCCAAAGCTGCTGGAGAGTTTGAGGTGATCCTGGGCCCCCTGGAAACTTGAGGCCCTGGGCACACACCCTAAACATCCCAATAGGGATCTACCATTTATGGCACCTGACTCTCAACCACGATTTTGAGTCAGTGAACTATGAAGATGCAGCTTAGTTGAAGGGGCAGCACCGGGTAGGAATATCACAAAACAACTGTGTCCATGGTACCTACTGATTATTTGAATATAGATAACATTAATTTCTCAGTATTTTTTATCCATTTGTGGCAGTACAGATATTCTTGTGAGTTTAATGAAGCTCCCTTCATGGCCCAAAACTTTGAGAGTTAATAGATTTACTTCAAATCCAATATAATAGATTTGCAGGTTACTCTCCGTCAATATATCACAATGAACTACTAGGCCCAAATTGCTGAAATATATTCTCATTTGCTCACATGTATCTGATTAACAAGTAGCTAATAAAAAACAAAGCTTGTCTTGTGGAATCCACGGGAAAATATTTTTCAAGTAGAAAATTGTCTTCTTGTTTGAGTCTGTGGAAATAATGTTCCAATCTAATTATATTATTCTACTCTAATATAATAAAAACAGAGCCGGATGCCAGAACAATGGAGTAACAAATCCAACAGAGAAGTAGTTAGAATTGTCAAAGCTTACTGAAACAAAAATGCCAATCTGTTCCATGTATTACAGTCTGGGCTCATTTGTGTGACCATATTAAACGCTAATTAAACGGCTTTCAGTTTTGGTGACCTATGGTAGGTCTCTAACCGGTTAAGGATCTGGCCCTTTTTTGTTTTTTCATTTCCATTTTTCACTCCCTACCTTCAAGAATCTATAACTTTTTGACTTTTACATGTAAAGACCTCTGTGATATTCAAAAAAAATCCAAATGCAGTGAAAATGGTGAAAATTTGCATTTGCACCGTTTTCTTGTGGGCTTGGATTTTACGGCTTTCACTGTGTGCCCTAAATGACATGTCTTCTTTATTCTTTGGGTCAGTACGATTACCGGGATACCCAAATTGTATAGGTTTTATAATGTTTTCATACAAAAATTAAAACCTGTACAATTTTTTTTTTTATTTTGCCATGTTCTGGCGCTAATAACTTTTTCATACTTTGTTGTACAGAGCTGTGGGTGGTAAATTTTCAATTATATAATTTTTAGGACTGTGCGATCTTTTGGGCACTTTTTATTGACTTTTGCCATTTTAGAAAATATTTTTAAAAAGTGCCATTTTCGATTTTGGACACTATTTTCCGTTACGGGGTTAAATGCAGTGGAAAACCGTTGTTATATTTTGATAGATCTGGGAGTTTCAGACGTGTCGATACCTAATGTGTTTATGATTTTTACTGTTTATTTATATTTATATCAGTTCTAGTAAAAGGGGGGTGATTAGAATTTTTAGGTTTTTTTAATATAATTTTTTTTCTTTTTCTTTTTACTATTTTTCAGACTCCGTAGGGTACTTTGACCCTAGGTTGTCTGATCGATCCTATCATATACTGCCATACTACAGTATGGCAGTATATGGGGATTTTCCTCCTTATTCATTCCAATGTGCTGATGGGACATTGTAATGTAAGGGTTAAAACGAGACAGCCTCGGGTCTTTGGAACACTCGAGGCTGTCATTGCGATGGATCGCCACTCCCGATGACGTCACGGGGAGCGACGATCTTCGGCAAGGTAGCGGTGCCCATGCCCTCTCCATCCACCGGGACCCGACGCATGCCATAAATACACGGCAAGTGGTCGGGAACCAGTTAATATGAGAACGATAGCGGCTGACAACAGTTGAAACTAAACCGACTAATAGTATTTACAAAGTTACACTAGACAGTCTTGCCACACTTTCAAATATATTTTGTGCAGTCTAACTTTGCTCTGATTTACCCATGATCACCTTAGGGTAATAGAGGAAGGTCTTACCCTCTATGTAACTCCTTAGATGTCACAATGTAGCTGGGAAAATAAATTGCAGATTAATGTTCTAATGCTAACTTGGTGAACCTAAGACAAATGCTCCTTATTTCATCCACATTCCTTCCAGGACAGTTAGGTCACTACAACGGCTTATATGTAACGGCTATAATTTGTAATATATTTGAAGAATTATAGTATTATTATGTGGCTTTGACTGGAATGTAACTGTACTTACAGACAACAGCTGCCTTGTACTGTGCACAGGTCTGCCACCTGCTGGTCATTCATCCTTATAATAAGGTGCGCCTTATAATCTGGTGCGCGTTATAGTCCGAAAATACGGAAAATTTGAATTTTAAGGCTTAATTCACATTCACATACAGCGCACATAATTTTTGCTATTGAACGTTTAAGCAGGAATTTTGTTGATGGTGCGCCTTATAATCCGGTGCGCCTTATAGTCCGAAAAATACGGTAATAATTTATTCTAATTTATTTCGAAAAACATCTTTAAAAAAAAACTGCAACAAAGTTGCAGAGAGCTTCAGGAAGGGTCTAGATGCCTTTTTACACCTAAATCACATTGATGGTTGTTATATAGAATTGTTTCCCCTAAATCCCTTCCTCATCCAATCCCTTCCCTTCCTTGGTTGAATTTGATGGACAAGTGTCTTTTTTCCACCGTATAAACTATGATTAAAAAAAGTAGAATCCATGAGTACGGAAATATCTAAGAAATAATGTTACTTCTCACCTTTTTACCAACAAAGCTCCCAGTATCATGAAGAATAGCGACGCGGAGTTTTGGCCACCAAGTATGAAACTCCTTCACCCATTGGTGCATGACAGTGGCTGGACACACAATGATGCTGGGACCCAAACCCTCATATCTAGAAAACAAAAATACAGACATATAAATGATATATATCTAGTTAATGCAGTCTAGGTTTATGTAGCATTAGTGGTTCTAGTTCCAGTCTGACCCCAGTCCCATTTCCCTATGTAGGTGATGGACACTGAGCAATGTGACTATCGCGGCCATGTCTAAAGAAGAACTTTTGACTTGATTGCTTCAATTTTTTAAAAAATGCCCAAAATAAACAAACGTTGGCCCTCGATCCAGACTAAAATGAATAGTCAACCATTCCCCTCCAGGGGCCTCCGTCGCTTTCTTCACCTCCTCAATCTCTTCCAATGGTCGCGGACATCAGCTCCAAGTCACAGAAGTGTCTCCTCCATTGTTCCTGTTAGAGGCAGTGGAGGGGCATGTCCCGGTATTTTAGGAAAAACCCAACTTGGAAAGCGAATATTAGAGGGGTTATTAGAAGAGTTTAGAACACCAGGGACGTTCACTTTTCACGCCTGATCACATAATTAATAACAATAATCAAATGTACATGGCTTTCGGATGGCTGCTATATATGTGATGTGATATCTAGCTGATCTTTCTAATACAAAATTCTCATTTGAGATTGGGGGGTGTGGGGGGTAGTGCTGATGCCACACAAAATGGACATTAAAGGAAAAAAAAAAATCAGCATGCCCAATTCTATAACTGGGAAGGGTCAAAAGATGCCATAAACTTTAAAGGACATCTACCACCAGGATCAAAGGCTGTAAACCAAGCACACTGACATCCTGGTGTGCGTCCCCTCTGGCAGGATCTGCTCTTCTTTTAGCTACTTATACCCTTGTTTTGAATCAAATTATGCAAATGAGCTTGAGGGGCTTCAGGCTCCATTTAACACCTATGAGAGTCTGAAGCCCTGTGGGCTCATTTGCATAATTTTTTTTTTTGTAAAAAGAAGGGAATAAGAAGCTAAAAGAAGAGCAGATCCTGTCAGAGGGGACACACACCAGTATGTCAGTGTGCTTGGTTTACAACCTTTGATCCTGGTGGTAGTTTTCCTTTAAGGGAAAGCTCATTTTCACATTGATGACAGGTTCCATTAGCCTCTGGCATGTTCATTCTAAACATTCCTTCCTGGTGCTGGCGAGGTACCAGATATGATATTGATACCAGAATCCATATGCAAGAGGCTATTGGAAGCTGTCATCATGTAAAAAAAAAAAAAACGACAATCCCTTTAAGATAGTTGCCTGGTCCTGGTGAAATTGGCAATTTCTACCAAATTGGGCCAAGTTCTCTCTAATATCTATGAAATAATAGTACAATTTATATGAAATTAGCAACGAAATTGGGTGACGTTTGTTAAAAGAAGAGTCAGTAAAGCCCTCTGAAGATTTTAGGATCAGCAAAAATAAAAAAAACTTGGAAAAATGTGGGTTAAAAGATAATTTTTTTTTCCAGTAGCCAGAATAAGATATATTATTCATTCCATACTTTCTCCAATATATTAATATTTCCTTGGCCCATGACATGGCCACAGCTCTGTTACCAGAGCAGGTAGTGAGCAGTCAGTGGGAAGACGCAGACACAGCGCGAGCCAAGACTTCATTACTAGTGTGAGCTCTTTAATTTCCTGTGCCCTGCAATTCCCCTCCCTGTCATAAACGGACTTTAAAGCAACCCCCCCCCCCCCAGTAAGCGAATTAAAGGAGCCATCTAATTGAAATGCGGTGAATAATTCAGCAGGCCCGCCCTCTCTGTAATAACGCTGATGAAATATTCATGGCCGCCTCAGACTGCCAGGCTACAGCGCTGCCACTTGCCTGTAATCAGAGCCTCGTGTCCTTATCCTGCTGGAGCTCAGGCCGGCCAGGAAGGCAATTATCTGGATGGTTTTGCCCAATCCCATTTCATCTCCCAAAATGCCGCCTGCCTGTTGGCAATGAAGCTCCCACAGCCACCGCACACCTGTCTGCTGGTACCTGTGGATGAAAGGAAACAAAGTGACAAAGTGTCCGGCGGAAGGAAACAACAGAAAAGCGCACCAGTAGTAACATGCATATCCCTTACAAATGCTTGGATGGACTTGAATGGAATTGACCTTTGTGTATGGTTGTAGCAGCAGGACTGTGAAAAATGCAGTTATAATCTGTGTAAGGGCACTCAGGTTGGATCATGCTCGCGGCACGGTGCTAATAGTACAACATTATCGAGGTGTAGCCACATGGCTCTAGGGCTTACACCCAAATCTGTCAGCATGTTTATCAAGTTCACAATGGAGGACAGCTTCCCTTAAAGGGGTTTTCCCATCTGGGCATTTACATTTAATTGAATTTGTTTGCCATATGTAAACATTTCTTCTATTAGGATGTTATTAAAAAAAATGTTCCTGTGTGAAGATAATTTCTCATAAATGTAGTCATGTTGTCCCTTAGAAACGAGATGGCTTCCTTGGATACGACCACCTCACATTTTGGCAGCGGTGGCCAGACATGTGCTATTGAGTCTTGCCTGACCTCCTGGATTCAGCCTCCATTACCACAGGGCGGCTGTGGGACCTGCAGTAACTCCAAGACATTTCATATCCCAAAACCTTTTGTGTCTTTGTGGAATCCCTCCAGCAGTGGTGGTCGTATCCAAGGACACAGTCTTGTTTCTAAGGGACCATATGACTTATTACTTTAAACTTATTACCATATCCGCACAATATGGTACAACTATCACATTACAGTCTGACCACTGGGGCTCCTACCAATTTGCTTTTAGAGATTTTGGATCTCAACATTTCCTTAATTTCTCTAATGCCAAGTGGCAGTGGATGACCCTGGAAGCCCCTGTATGAAATAATATTACGTGTACAGCCAATCCCATCGTGCAGGGAATATTTGGGGCAGTAGATCAAAATCGATGACTCCAAATATTCTTTTGAAACCAATTTTCCATTCGCAGTCCATTCTATAGAAATGACTGATAATCAGAATCTTTGGAGGAATAGTCCTGCAGATCCAGCCGAGTAGAAACCATGGCTGCAGAAGTTATCAGAGGACAGATAAAGAAGCGGGATGGTAAATTATAGGATGAATAAAACATGTGCTAACCATTAATAAACAATGCTGCAATCTAGGAAGACCTTCTGGAATATTCGCTCTCAGTTATCGGGCTATTTATGGGCAGACAGCTGGCTCTTTATGGTATATGTATGTTACGTGACGGTATCTGCAGGCCTGTGTAAGGCCTCAATCACATTCACTTCTAAGAGGAGAGAACCGGGGACAATAAAAGTGACGTCCCCTGGAAAATGGACGTGGTCTGGAGGCGGCCAACCATTGGCTGGAGAGAGTCACATGACCAGCCTAGAGCAGAGCGAAAATTACAGGTTAAGTATGTTTTTCTATTCTCACCAACTGTCATGACATATACTGTATTTTTTGGACTATAAGGCGCACGATCAATAAATGCCTGCTACAACGCCTAGGTTCATATATAAGGCGCACCGGATTATAAGGTGCACCTGGTTATAAGGATGACTGACCAGCAGGTGGCAGACCTGTGCACAGTTCAAGGCAACTGTTGTCTGTAAGTACGGTTCATATATAAGGCGCACTGGACTATAAGGCGCACCTGATTATAAGGATGAATGACCAGCAGGGGGCAGACCTGTGCACAGTACAAGGCAGCTGTTGTCTGTAAGTACAGTTCATATATAAGGCGCACTGGACTATAAGGTGCACCTGATTATAAGGATGAATGACCAGCAGGTGGCAGACCTGTGTACAGTACAAGGCAGCTGTTGTCTGTAAGTACGGTTCATATATAAGGCGCACTGGAGTATAAGGCGCACCTGATTGTAAGGATGAATGACCAGCAGGGGGCAGACCTGTGCACAGTACAAGGCAGCTGTTGTCTGTAAGTACGGATCATATATAAGGCGCACTGGAGTATAAGGCGCACCTGATTGTAAGGATGAATGACCAGCAGGTGGCAGACCTGTGCACAGTACAAGGCAGCTGTTGTCTGTAAGTACGGATCATATATAAGGCGCACTGGAGTATAAGGCGCACCTGATTGTAAGGATGAATGACCAGCAGGGGGCAGACCTGTGCACAGTACAAGGCAGCTGTTGTCTGTAAGTACGGATCATATATAAGGCGCACCGGATTATAAGGATGAATGACCAGCAGGTGGCAGACCTGTGCACAGTACAAGGCAGCTGTTGTCTGTAAGTACGGTTCATATCTAAGGCGCACCGGATTATAAGGATAAATGACCAGCAGGTGGCAGACCTGTGCACAGTACAAGGCAGCTGTTGTCTGTAAGTAAGGTTCATATATAAGACGCACCGGACTATAAGACGCACCGGACTATTAGGCGCAGCGCACTATAAGGCGCAGCGGACCATAAGGCGCAGCGGACCATAAGGCGCAGCGGACCATAAGGCGCACCTTTGATATCTGAGAAAATCGAAGGATTTTTTGTGCGCCTTATAGTGCGAAAAATACGGTAATCATCTTAGGTATTCATTCACGTGATTGGTTATAAATATCAGGGTCCCACGTCATCTTGAGAATGCAGGTCTCCTGACAGGTGGTCGGACCTGACCCTGATCTCTCCATCCATGTAAAATACATATAGACTGAGCCGCCATATTGCTTCTCTGATAGAAGAGCTCATAACATGCATCACAAAAAACGGAACAGGAGGCCTTCATCAGTCACAATGTGACAGCAAATAAACGACAACAATTAGACCTGACACTTGTGTCCAGAGCAAACTCGTAAGAGGAAAAGTCTAGAAAAGATTTCTTTAAAGTAATTTAATATATTTGTGATAATTTGCATTGAAAACCAGGGACTAATATGCTGTGAGCGCCGGTCACCCCCGGCTGAAGGGCTGATCCTGGGTCTATGAATACAGAAACCCTAGTGCAGTGGTGGCGAACCTATGGCACCAGCCCCAGAGGTGGCACTTGGAGCCCTTTCTGTGGGCACCCAGGCCGTCACACCCCAACACAGAGTTTGCCAGATAGGACTCAGGGCTTCCTCCTGCGGTCCAATACAGCCCAAGACATGCTCAGCGCCATCTAGCAACATCCTAGGCTGCCAGGACTACAGGAGGAGCGGGAAGGTGTGGATGGAGATGGATTGTCACTGGAGCTCCTGCTCTGGGTCTCCTGATTCTTCCTTTTCAGGGGACCATGGAGGGAAGCTACAATCCAAACTTTTTCCATCATCTTTCTATTGTATTGGTGAACTCAGGACACCAACACGATTAAAACCTGTGCTACAGCAGGGATCAGTAAGTCGCTGCTAACATTGTCATGATGGCACTTTGTGACATATAAGAGGGATTTGGTTGTAGTTTGGGCACTCGGTCTCCAAAAGGTTCTCCATCACTGCCCTAGCGATACCTTATTACAGACAGTCCCCGGGTTACATACAAGATCGGGTCTGTAGGTTTGTTCTTAAGTTGAATTTGTATGTAAGTCGGAACTGTATACTTTATAATTGTAACCCCAGACAAATGTTTTTTTGGTCTCTCTGACAATTGGATTTTAAAAATGTTGGGTTGTCCTAAGAATCAGGAATAACAATAAATCCTCATTACAGACGCCTGTGATATCTGTTACAGCTGATTATTGTAGCCTAGGAGTAAAGCACAATAAATTACCAATATCCAGAGGTCCGTCTGTAACTAGGGGTCGTATGTAAGTCGAGTGTTCTTAAGTAGAGGACCGCCTGTATTCTTATTATTCTAAATCATCTCATGAAGGAAACACTTAGAGATCACTGAGCGATTGCCACTTACTTATACAGCTTTTTCCAGAGGGATCCCGGGATGGAGAAACCTTCCTCAAACTCCACATCGCTGTCCTCAGACTCCTCCGGCTCCTTCGCTCGCTCCTTATGGTATTGTCTGAAGAAAAACAAGAACTAAAAGGTCAAACTGAAGTAGTAAAACAAATATTCTCCAAAACATTCTCAGAAAAAGTTGGAGTAAAACATCTTTCCTGTTCCTTCATGTAAGTTTGGGGTCAGGATTTGATCCCATCATAAAGCTACAAGATGCACACAAAATATTTCCAAAATAGGAGCCTCAGGCACCCAAACATTTTTGCTTTTTGTGTACAAATACTTAATGACACTTACAAAATTCCCAGAAAGCTTTGTGATAAATTTGCCTCATTAACCCCTTAACGACCAGGCCCTTTTTTATGTTTTTTTTGCCCCCCACCTTCAAAAAAAGAGCTGTGCGTGGCTTGTATTCTACGTAACAAACTGAAGCTGCTTAATATTCTGTGGAAAGTGGCCAAAAAATGCTTTGAAATGCAGTGAAACTGGTGTAAAAATGCATTTGTGCGCCATCTTCTTGTGGGCTTGGTTCTTACGCCTTTCGCTGTGCACCGCAGATGAAACGTCTCTTTTATTCTTTAGGGTCGTGACGATCACATCGATGCCAAATTTATATAGTAGTTTATTGTATTTTAATACATTTTAAAAAATAAAACCAACTGTACAAAAAAACTCCTTCTTTACAAAAAAAATAAAACCTTCGCGTACAAAAAAAAATAATAAAAAAATCTTCAGTTTGCCATTTTCCGGTGCTAATAACTTTCTCATACTTTGGTGCACGATGTTGTGCCGGATGCTACTTTTTGCAGGACAAGGTGACTTTTTCTCTGGAAAAGCAAAACAAATCAGCACTCAGTGGGATGCCCCCGAAATCTTGAAAACATTTAGTGGCAAAAATCGGAAAAAAAAGTGGAGTTTCGGACATTTGGGCGCTATTTTCCGTTATGGGGCTCATTATTATATTTTGATCGATCTCAATGCCGTGTGCAATACAGTCCCAGAAGACGACTTACCTCATCCGATGCTTGAAGATCTTGACATCCCCATCATCTCTGCAGCGTTTGTTCTTTGAGGAGCGAGGAGCTTCGTCTTCACCAGAACTTGGGAGGAATTCTGGGTCCATTCCTTCATGTCGTGGTCTTTTGCGCACTCTTTTCCTCTGCAGAGGTTTTAGCTCATAGTCGGAGCACGGACTGTCACGTGACGGCTCGTCCTCCTCATCCTCCTCCGGGCTTTCTCCTCTTTCATCTGGTGAATATTGGGATCCTTCGCTATCATCTCCTCGACTCTCTTGCGTGGAGAAGTCATCCGGTTTTTTCCGTGGGATTCCTGTACTGTACGGCGTGTGCCGCGCTTTGCTTTGTAGCTTTTTCATCCTTTCCTTTAACCTCTTCTCGGCAGATGGAATAGAAGTTGCTTTATGCTCTGATTTCACGGATCTCTCGTTATTCTTCGCTTCTGGTTTGGTTCCGCCTTTTTTACCCTTTTTGGAGGTAAAGGGACGTTTTCTTTGTGCCGCCATTTGCGCTTGTTCAGAAAGATATTTCTCAAAATCTGAGCTGTCGTTGAGCATTAGTTTTCTTGGCTTGCGTTCTTCTTTTGGGGGGACCTTGGTACCGAAGGGCGTCATGTGCCCCGTGCGGATGAGCTCCTCCCACTCATTCTCTTGGGATGGCATCAGCATACTGCCCAGAGAGGATGGCAGGACATCTGAGGAATAAACACACAACCAGATGGATATGTTGTTACCACTAGATAATAGACAATGATGACAAGTATTCATGGAAGAGACGGATGTATAATGTCCGGCGCTCACCTTCTTCAGGGTGATCCGTCTGATCTTGTTCTGCATCGCTCTCCTCCAGGCTGATGCCCAATTCTGCTCTCAGGCGTCTCTTTTTAGCTCTTATTTTTTTAAGTTGTTGTTCCTGAAGAAGCAAAAATCCCCCCCCCCAAAAAAAAACATCAATAAGTGAGTGAACGAATTTCAGAGGAAATAAAGATATAACTTAAAGGGGTATTCCGGGAATATGAAAGTCTGATACAAAAAATAAATAAATGAATATAACAAAAACTCAATGTCATTAGTCACAAAATGTAGCGCAAATAGTTTATGTTCTTATGATGCACAAAATGTTATAGGCTCTCTAAAGTAGGCGGAGTTATCACCAAGATGGCCACCAGTGGAAACTACAAGTCCCATGTACCTTTAGTTCTCAGTAACTCCTCCTCCCTCTTATGCTCTGCCCCCAGTGATGATGTAACAGACTGTCCTGCTCTGTTACCATAGTAATGATGTGTAACTGCCATCACCACACAGCGGCCATACTGGATGTACTGCAACCAACCGACTGCAGCCAAACATAGTGGTGATCACATGACCTGCCCCGGCAGCTGCAGGACATGTGATGTGGACATGTGACCAGCGGCATCTTCTGTCCTGTGTCTTCTCCGCGCGGAGGAAAATAACGGACTGATAAAGGGCCGGGAGCATTATAATTCTCCATTACAGTCTATGTCAGCAGCATTTTCTGCTAACGGGAGCAACATTTTAAATAACAACTAATTACACATCAGCTTCTATTTTAAGGTCCCATTTGTATATAAATTATGCTGATTCCTGGAATACCCCTTTAATTATTCTTGGATAGCGCTTCTCAACTAGTGGACCATGGTCAGAATCCAGAAGCCTGCACCTGGTTCTCCATATAAAGTGTCAGAACTCAAGCAAATTTACATTCTATCTATAAAGGTAGATAAGCCCGGTAGGCACATGAGAGGCGCTCCTGATGCTAAATTGTCTGCGATCATCCAGGAAACATCCCTAGGATTCTAATTGAAAGGTAAACGGTTGGACTTCTGAGGAACCAATGACTGGCTGGCCGAATACTAGGGATCTCTGATAAAGACAGTTTCAAAGATTTTGTCCATATGTACAGACAGTCCCTGGGTTACATACAAGATGGGGTGCGGAGGTTTGTTCTTAGGTTGAATTTGTATGCAAGTCGAAACTGTATATTTTATAATTGTAGATCCAGACAAGAAAATTTATTTTGCCCCAGTGACAATTGGAGTTTAACATTTTTTTGCTGTAATGGGACCAAGGATTATCCATAAATCTTCATTACAGACACCTTACAGCTGATCAGTGCAGCCTGGGACTATAGTAACATCCAGAGAGGTCACCAGAGGTCACAGGGGGCAGAGGTTAACTAGGCGTTGTCTGTAGGTTGGGTGTCCTTAAGTAGGGGACCGCCTGTATCTGATATGAACTACAATCAATTTTTTGAGGCTTTTATTATCCACAACATTATTGTGAATGGTTTTCCTTTGAAGTTACTTGTCTTATCTGCACAATGGGGGAGATTTGTCACACATTAGGCCAGTGCTAAATGACACTCGTCTTCTGCTCTGCCAGATTCATTGCCGTCTTTGACGCCTTACTTTGAGTTGTACTTTGCACCATTTAATAGCTGACCCTTTGTCGTACTAGTTAGCTTCTACAACACTTGATAAACGTAGCGCAAGGTGAGTTTTTTCGAGGCGAATGATTGATACATTTACCCAAGTCATTTTCTGCATCTCAATTAAACTGGTGACATTACAAAACGGATTACAGTGTTGTGACAACTATGTCAGGAGCCGCACTGTACTTAAAGGGAACCTACCACCACGAATCTACCTATAAAGGTAGATCGGGTGGTAGGTGGATGTATGGGACGTGAGGATAGCCCTTTTTAGAGCTAATCCTCACGTCCCCACTAGCGTACCATAAACTTTATTGCCCTAATATGTAAATTTAATTAAGCGGCTACTGGGGCGTGGAGTAGCCGGACACGAGGCTACACGGCGCGGCTACTCCACGCCCCAGTAGCTGCTTTCCCCCGCCTACCCTGTGATCTTCGGCGCGCAGCTCCTGGCAGCTGCGCGCCCTCGTCCGAGAAGCCGGAGTTCTGCGCATGCGCAGTAACTCCGGCCTCGTTCCCGAGATCGCGCATCCTCGGGCCTGCGCTCTGCATAGTCTACCTATGCAGAGCGCAGGAATCGTCAGATGTGAAGGTTCGCCCCATCGGATAGGTAAGTGCTATGCTCACCAAGAATACTACCAACGATTACCACTGCAAATATATATATATATTACAGTGCCTTCAGAATTCATTGGTGGCAGTGGGAATATATATATATTTGCAGTGACTTCATTGGTGGCAGTGGATAGATATATATATATATATATTTGCAGTGGTAATCGTTGGTAGTATTCTTGGTGAGCATAGCACTTACCTATCCGATGGGGCGAACCTTCACATCTGACGATTCCTGCGCTCTGCATAGGTAGACTATGCAGAGCGCAGGCCCGAGGATGCGCAATCTCGGGAACGAGGCCGGAGTTACTGCGCAGGAGCTGCGCGCCGAAGATCACAGGGTAGGCGGGGGAAAGCAGCTACTGGGGCGTGGAGTAGCTGCGCCGTGTAGCCTCGTGTCCGGCTACTCCACGCCCCAGTAGCCGCTTAATTAAATTTACATATTAGGGCAATAAAGTTTATGGTACGCTAGTGGGGACGTGAGGATTAGCTCTAAAAAGGGCTATCCTCACGTCCCATACATCCACCTACCACCCGATCTACCTTTATAGGTAGATTTGTGGTGGTAGGTGCCCTTTAAAGGGGTTTTCCCACAAAGACAAGTTAGGCCTTATCCATAGGATAGGGCATAACGTGCTGATCAGTGGTGGTCTTAGTGCTGAGACCCCCGCAGATTGTGAGAACGAGGGGTCCTCAGACTGATGGCCGCGCATGTCCGCTCCATTCATCTCTATGGATCTGCATAGATCAGCACTGAGACCCCCACTGATCACAGGCCCTATTCTGGGGATAGGGACCAACTTGGGAAAACCCCTTTAAGTGCACTTCTGTTTATGACTGAATATGAAACAAGAGGCATAATTCCCTCCCACTGTATAACCGTAGTGTAGAATACACATTCCCCATCATGTTCTTACTTTTCAGTCTCCGGAAAAAAATTTGTAAAGTACACGGTTGAAAATGATCTTTATTGTGTAAACATCACTAGGGGATTGAAATTTGAGAATTTTCTTTTATGGGCAAAACCCCTTCCATAACATGTTTCTTTAAAGGGAACCTAACACCACGATTCTACCTATAAAAGGTAGATCGGGAGGTAGGTGGATGTATGGGAAGTGAGGATAGACCTTTTTAGAGCTAAACCTCACGCCCCTACTATCTTTTTTTAAATCTTTATTGCACTAATATGTAAATTTTGTAAAGAGGCTACTGGGGCGTGGAGTAGGCGGAGCTGAGGCTACACCTTGTGGCTACTCCATGCCCCAGTAGCCTCTTTGCTCCTCCTACCGTGACATCTTCGACGCACAGCTCCTCTTGCTGCGCGACCTCATCCGAGAAGTCGGAGTTCTGCGCATGAGTTTATTTCTTATATGCAAATTACCTTTGGTGGCTACTGGGGCTTGTCCAAGCGGCAAGAGCTAAGGCTACTCTGCGCCCCAGTGACTGCTCTTGTTCTACCTCCTGCTGTACAAGACTTTGATGAAGTCGGTAATGGGATGAGGCGCTGCTGCAAATGTGCAGGGCTCCAGAGAAGCCTCAATTTACTGCGCATGTGCGGGCAAAGTGAATAGTGCGTCGCGGATGGACAGAGGCAGCTGGAGGCAGAGGAAGAGAAGCTGCTGGGGTGTGGATGAGCCTTAGCTCCTGGCGCTTACGCGGCATCGAAAGGTAATTTGCATAAAAAAATATGATTTTAAATAGACTTAAGAGTTGCACCGATACCAGAATTATGAATGTGATACGATCATGACACTATATGATGTTATATGATATGCGGCTATAACACAAAATGTTTAGGGTGCAGTCACATGGGCATTTACATTGCATATAGAAGCGCCATGCAGAGATCTGGGGGAGGCGGAGCTCAGCCCAATCGCATACGAGTTTTCTTTGAAACACATGCGATCAGTCACAATGACAGTTTATTGTATGTATTGTAAAGGTCGTCCTGGTAATGTTCATATAAAATGTATAATTTATTTTGTGTCTTAAACATTTTATTAATTATATGCACGAAAAAAAAAAAACACGAAAAAAAGGGGATAATGTAGATATATATATGGAAATATTGTATAGAGAAGTTACATCTCTATATAGCAGTGCATTAAAGGGGTTTTCCCATTTGGGCATTTACATTTAATTTAATTCATTTGCCCTATATAAACATTTCTTCAATTGGATGTTATTAAAAAAAATGTTCCTGTTTGAAGATAATTTCTCATAAATGTAGCCATGCTGTCCCTTAGAAACAAGATGGCTTCCTCGGATACGACCACCTCACATTTAGGCAGCAGTGGCCAGACATGCGCTATTGACTCCTGCCTGACCACATGGACTCAGCGATCATTACCACAGGACGGCTGCGGGACCTGCAGTAACTCCCGGACATTTCAGATACAAACAACCTTTGTGTCTTTGTGCAATCACTCCAGCAGAGGTGGTCGTATCCAAGAGCACAGTCTTGTTTCTAAAGGACCATATCACTACATTTATGAGAAATTATCTTCACCCAGGTACATTTTTTTAATAACATCTACTTGAAGAAGTATATCTATATGGCAGAATTATGAAATTGAATGTGAATGCCAAGATGAGAGGAGAGAGGAGACCCCTTTAAGCTTGTGTAACAGTTCATGATTTTTCCCTTATGACGGGATTCCAGACATCTCCTCTGAGGATTCCCCTGCAGGCAACTACTAGTCGAGTCTGTAGAACTGCGCAAGTCATTCCAATACCAAAAATTCCAAAAACCCAGATATTGAAACGGAGTTTTAAAGTATCGAAAAAGTATTGAGGTTTCGATGCAATGTGTAAACCTAGTTAGAGGATTAGCCAAAGCCAACGTAGGGGACAACAGAACCACGAATCTGCCATCACATCTACTGCAGTTAGTATAAACCTCATGTGAACTTTGTGCGTCGCCCAGTGGTTTCCATTGACCAGTTCAGGACAAAGCTGCAGAAAGATGCTCTCCACAAGACATAAAAACAGACCTAAGAGAACCTAATGCTGATAACAGCTCATACACCCCATTTCATATGACATAATGACTCACTTTATTGTGTTTCTGACGCTTCACAGAGTCCAGTTTCCTGCTGATCTCCTTACATGTCGCAGCTTGGGGCGAAAGTTGATCGATGATTTTGTTGATCTGCCTTAAGGAGGCGAGACATGAACTGTAAAGAAAAAAAAAAATTAAAAAAACATAGAAAATTTGTCCTGACTGTTCCCTAAATATTTGAAACTATTATAAATGGTGAAAATCAAAATATCCCAGCTTAGAGTTAAAGGACAACTACCACCAGGATGAAGGACTATAAACCAAGCACACTGACATACTGGTGTGTGCCCCCTCTGGCAGAATCAGCTCTTCATTTAGCTTCTTGGGACCATGTTATCACAGAAAAAAGGTTTTTAAAAATATGAACCTCAGGGGCTTTGGGCAGCCTGGAGACCCTCAGGCTCATTTGCATAAATGTTTAAACCTTTATTAAAAACAAGGGCATAAGAAGTTACAAGAAGAGCGGAAGCAGTGCACACACCAGTATGTCAGTGTGCTTGGTTTACAATCCTTCATCCTGGTGGTGGATGTCCTATGTGCAGCTCTCAAATGGTTAAGCTCAATGTTCTTCTGAACAAACATCTGCACCAGAAACTTCAAGTGTGAATACAGCCTAAACAGTTTCAATGATGATGCATATGGTAAGAGCAGCACGGTGGCTGAGTGAGTAGCACTTCTGCCTTACAGCGCTGGAGTCCTGGGTTCTAATCCTACCCAGGTCAACATCTGCATCATGCTGCACCCATGCACATTGTTATATAATGATGGGTGCATGTCCATATACTGCCTCCCATGCTGCACCCATGCACATACACTGCCCCCCATGCTGCACCCATGTACTATAATGATGGGTGCATGTACATACACTGCCCCCCATGCTGCACCCATGCACATTGTTATATAATGATGGGTGCATGTCCATACACTGCCTCCCATGCTGCACCCATGCACATGGTTATATAATGATGGGTGCATGTCCATACACTGCCTCTCATGCTGCACCTATGCACATTGTTTTATATATTGATGGGTGCATGTACATATAATGCCCCCCATGCTGCACCCACACTACTGTATTGGGGGTTCAGGTTGGCATCATGCAGTTTCTCAGTGGCTGTGGTGCTGCGGTGTACGCCCGACAGGTTATGGAGGGTACACCTGGACTGGGGGAGGAAGTTGGGGAGGCGTAAGGGGTTAATAATTATAAGTGCACTTTAAGGGGAGGAGGTTTGCTGCAGGCACTTTCCTCCTCCCCTCTTGTTCTGTATATAAGGGGAGCAAGTCTCCTCCCTCTTCCTCTCTTGATTGCGGCACTCAGGAAGCAGTGCGCGCGGAGAGGCAGCCAGGACTTATTGCCTGGTAAGATGGAGGATCCCCTGGTTGTGGCGCTCCGCGCCCGTGTCCAAGCTGAAGGGGAGGGGTGGTTATCTCAAGTCCTCTCCCCTTCAGCGATCCCGGCCGGTCCCACTCACCCTCCCCCAACCCCCCCCCTCGCAGCTAGCTCGGCGGCTGATGTCGCCGCTTCCGGCGCTGCTCGGCGGTCTGCGAGGATCTCCAGACCGCCGGAGCGCCTTAGCCCAGTTTTGATGGCTCCCCCTGACTCCCCTGTGGCGGTGCGGAGGTCGGGCGCTGCGCGTGCCGCGCCTGGATATGGCGCACGTGCACGCGCCGTTAGTGGGCGCAGCGGGGCGCGTGTGCGCGCGGCCACTGCATTTCCGGCCGGGGGGGGGCTTCCTGCTCCTGCTCCGGCTCGGACTGGTTCCCAGCGTGTCAGCTACACGCTTTCCTGCAGCGCAGCAGCCAGACCAGCCGCACCAGCTATGGGGAACTCCAGGTCTGCTGGGTCTTCTACAGACACCCCTCTTCCTTCTCAGGATGAGGCTGGGGTGTCTGTTCCTCCTACTTCCATACCTCCTCCTGTAGTGGCAGTGTCTCCTGCCATGCCTATGGCTGCGGGGTCTGACTCTGGCGATGGCACAGCTTTATCTCAGCCAGCAGTCTACCCCTCGGCCAGTTTTGTTATGCCCCAGGCCCCTGTTTTTCCCTTGGGGGCTGTTAGTGTGCCAGTGCCCTCGGTTCCACCTGCCCAATCCCAGCGCGCTAGGCGCTCGCCATCTTCTTCCTCCTCCCGGGACGACCGCAGGCGCAGGCGCCGCGGCTCTGCGGCGTCAATTTCTCAGCAAAGTGGCCGCTCCAGGTCGTCTCGAACACATAGGAGATCCAGGTCGTCCAGATGGCGCTCCCCGTCATCCTCGGGCGGTTCATCGAGCCCATCGGCGAGGTCTGGTCCAAGGCGCCGGGCTCGGCATCAGCGGGACCGAAGGGGGTCATCCAGGGCGTCCGGCCTGGTTCCAGCAGCAGCGAGCGCGTCGCCCGCGGTTGAGACCGCGGGTGCTCCTTCTCCAGGTACTTTTCAATATGCTGGGGCGTGGGGTAGTGGGGAGGGCCCAGGGGGGGGTCCTGAGCTGGTAGCGTCATTGAAGGCTTTGTTAGACCGTTATACCCCCCCCCCGCGCCCTCCCCCCTCCCTCAGCCCTCTTCCTCTGGGCCAGCTGCCCCTCCGCTGGCAGGGATTCACAAGGATGCTGTGTTTTGCGGGGTGAGCCCGCTTGGGGCGCATTTGGATGCTGAGTTGAAAGAGAAGATTTGGTCTAACGCCTATATTGACATCTGGTCGCTTGTGTCGGTTGATCAGAATACGGTGGACCGGGAGAGGGTGGTGGCTACTGCCCGCCCTCAGGACAGGAAGCCGAAAGTGGCTAAGACAATAAATAATTGGTTACAGGCTTTCTCGGTTTTGGGTTATGTGATGGGTCAGAAGCATCCGGAGCGCTGCTCTGAGTTGTTTTTATATCAAGATGTGATCTATACTTCGTTTAAGACTCATGGTGGAAATGCTTGGTGGAAGTATGATGAGGACTTTAGGCGGCGGCTTGCATTGGAGCCGGAAGTGGGTTGGGGTGTTAAGGTGACCGATGTTTGGGTACGTTTGATGGTGTCCCCTAAGCCGCCTTTTCAGTCCTCGGCCACCGGTTCCTCTGCCTCTGCCGCTCAGGGATCGGTGGCCCCCCGGCGACCTGGCGCCTGCTGGCTTTATAATGACGGACACTGCCGTTTCTATGGCTTGTGCAAGTACAAGCACGAGTGCTCCTCTTGTGGGGGTGGCCACGCAGTCGTCCGCTGCCCCCGTGCTCCGCAGAAGCAGGGCGCCAGGTCCCAACCCCTCCCTGATCGAAAAGACACCAGTGAACGTAGTCGCGATGTTGCCGTGGCTCGACCAGTATCCTGATCGGCTGGCCGCTAGTCAGTTGTGGGAAGGTTTTAGTTTTGGGTTTTTTATACCTTTTGAGTATAGGGAGGAAGGTTGTGTGTCTAAGAATTTGAAGTCTGCCAGGGAGAATCCTGAGATCTTGAGGGAGAAGATTCAGAAGGAAGTGGATTTGGGTAGGATTGAGGGCCCTTTTGATACGCCGCCTTTCCCTAATTTGCGTGTTTCTCCTTTGGGAGTTGTTCCCAAGAAGGAACCGGGGAAGTTTCGCCTCATTCATCACTTGTCCTTTCCGAAGGGCACGTCTGTGAATGATGGTATTTCTGCCGAGGAGGCTTCTGTCTCCTATGTGTCTTTTGATAGGGCGGTTTATCTTCTTAGGGAGGCGGGTCAACGGGCCCTCATGGCTAAGTCCGATGTGGAATCTGCCTTTCGTTTGTTGCCTGTACATCCGGACTGTTATCATCTGCTAGGTTGTTGTGTTGATGGCCTTTTTTATTACGACACTTGCCTGCCAATGGGGTGTTCCATTTCTTGTCGTTATTTTGAGGCGTTTAGTTCATTTCTGGAGTGGGCAGTTCGTTGGGAGACAGGTTTTCGTTCGGTTACCCACTATCTAGATGATTTTCTTTTTGTGGGGCCTGCGGGGAGCCCTGTGTGTTTGCATCTCCTTTCTACTTTTCAGTTTTTGATGCAGCGTTTTGGGGTGCCGTTGTCGGTTGACAAGACCGAGGGACCGAAAACGGTCATTTCCTTTTTGGGCATCGAGCTCGACTCAGAGGCCATGGTGTATCGTTTACCTGCGGATAAGTTGGAAAGGCTGGTGTCTCTGGTAGAGGGATTTTGCGCTGTGAAGAGGGTTACGCTGCGGCAGGTGCAGTCGCTACTCGGCCTTTTGGTTTTCGCTTGTAGAATCATGCCAATGGGCCGGGTTTTTTCTAGACGCTTGTCTTTGGCCACGAAGGGGGTGGTTAATCCAGACCATCACATTCGCATTTCTGCTTCATTGCGTGCGGATTTGAAAATGTGGCGGCAGTTTTTGGTGTCTTATAATGGTAGGACTTGCTGGCAAAGTGATGAGGTGGAGAATGTTGAGCTCTCATTGTTTACAGACGCTGCTGGTGGTAGCGGTTTTGGGGCGGTTTTTGGCAACGAATGGTGCGCGGCTCCTTGGCCGGAGTCGTGGATACAGGATGGGCTGGTTCGCAACCTTACGCTTTTGGAGCTCTTTCCAATAGTGGTTGCGGTCGAGATTTGGGGGCATGTTTTTTCAAACAGGAGGATTCGTTTTTGCACTGATAATATGGGTGTGGTTTATTGCATTAACAAACAGACTTCCTCCTCTTTGCCAGTTTTGTGTCTCCTACGGCATCTGGTTCTGCGGTGCCTCCAGTTTAACATCCATTTCCGTGCCCGTCATGTCCCTGGGGTTGAGAATGTTGTCGCTGATCCGTTGTCACGTTTTGATTTCCAGGTTTTTCGTCAGCGCCACCCATCGGCGGCGCTGTTGGGCAAGGAGTGCCCGGTTTTCCTGTGGGAGCTGATCCGCAGTTGATGGCTTTAGTTCGGTCATCTTTGGCTCCGGCTACTTGGCAGCAGTACGGTAAGGCGTGGGAGGCCTGGTTGGCTGTGTCTGGTGGGTTTGATGTTTTCCACTGTGTTTCTGATAGAATTCAGGTTACCCACCGGTATTTGGTTTCATTGCGGGAATTAGGTGTGTCCGGTGCGGTAGCGCAGCGCAGGTTAGCAGGGGTAGCTTTTTTCTTGCAGCTTTATGGCTTTGCAGATGTTACAAAGTCTTTTGTGATACGACAAGCCTTGAAGGGTTGGCGTCGAGAACATGTCACGATGGAATCGCGTCGCCCGGTTTCTTTTGCCCTGTTGTGTGACTTGATTCGGGTCACTCCGATAGTGTGTTCCTCCCCTGCGGAGGCTTTATTGTTTGCGCTGGCGTTCAGTTTTGCGTTTTTTGGGGCCTTTCGGGTGAGTGAGCTGGTTTCCCCTTCTGTCAAGCGGGGTGGTTTGTCTAGGGGGGATGTGTGTTTGGGTCAAGGTTGTGTTAGGATTCGGGTGTGTAGGTCCAAGACTGACCTTTATGGTCGGGGGTCATGGGTTCGCCTTCTGGCTGTACCTGGGCCAGCATGCCCTTATGCCCTTGCGCAGGATTATGTGTCGTTGTCTATTCCGGGGGAAAATTTCTTGTCCCATGGGGATGGTTCCCCTTTGACGTGTTTTCAATTTCGGTCTGTTTTTAAAAAATGTTTGTTGGAGCTAGGTTCAGATGCATCCGCATATGGGACCCATTCGTTTAGGATTGGCGCAGCGACTGAGGCGGCTAGAGCGGGTTTGCCCGACTCTGAGGTGATGCGGATAGGTAGATGGAGGTCTGCATGCTTTGCTAGATATGTTCGCCCTGATCTGCTCTAATTTTATTTGTTTGTCTTGCAGGCTCTTCGGGATCACTTCGTCCGTCGGTTTGGATTTTGGGGCATTCACATGTCCTTTGGGCGGGTCAGAGAGCGGCATGTCGGCCGGGCGGTCGGCAACTCGGTTTTCAACGCGCTGATGTGTTTTGGAGAGGTGTTCGTGGCTTGAAGTGGGTTCAAGTTTTGCCTGAAGCGGTGGAGATTGGGAGAGCCACATCAGGGCCTGTGGTTCTAGTTATTCATGCAGGGGGAAATGATTTGGGTTTTCTGCGGGTGCCGGCGCTCCTTACTTTGATGCGGAATGATCTGGATAGGGTTTTGGCTTATTTCCCTGAAGTGGTTCTCGTGTGGTCAGAGATTATCCCTCGCAGGGTGTGGCATGGGGCCAGGGATGCGGCAGCGGTGGAGAGATCCCGCCGCACAGTTAATGCTAGGATGGCGCGGTATGTGAGAGCAAAGTGTGGGGTTGTCGTCCGACATCAGGAGTTAGAAGGTGATAATGGTGCTTTGTTGCGGCCCGACGGTGTACATTTGAACGAGATTGGTTTGGACATATTTCTGACAGGTTTACAGGATGGGGTGGAGCAGGCTCTATTCTTGTTGGGTGGCGGTCGTAGCTCCGTGTAGGGGTACACGGACCTACTTGTGGCGGAAAATGGAGATTTGAGAGGTGTACTTTGCTCGTCTGGCCGACTTGCCATCTGGGAGTCCAGATGGGCATAGTGCAGTCCCGAGCCGTTTTACCGTTGGATGGAGATTTCTTTCACCAAAAGTGCCTAATGTTGTTCAATAATGTTTGAGATTGTTAATCAATAAATGTTAATAAATGCTGTGACCGGTTTTTCCACCACCCAACATGAGCCTCAATGTTTACGTTATTTGGGTTTACTACGGTTTTGTGTGAATGCTGTTAGTAAAGTGCCGGTGAGTTATATGCGAAGAAGGGGTTTAGTCATTCATTCCACCAGTCTGAGCACAGGATTCTTCTCTTGCACATTCCTGTATGTGGAGCTCCAGCTCTATAGTCTGTGTCCGGTTCAGCACCATGGACAGTGCAATGGCTAATTATACATCATACACTACACACAGATCTCTGCTATCTATACATACACTCACACTACACACAGATCTCTGCTATCTATACATACACTCACACTACACACAGATCTCTGCTATCTGTACATACACTCAGGCACTAATTAAAGAGTAAATGGTGTCAGGGGGTGTGAGCCTATCTCTAATAATTAGGTGACATCTAGAGGCACACTGGTTCAAATTTTGGGGGGATCAGATGTGTGAATATGGAAGCAATGCTCCAAAAGCATGTCTAGGGGATGGCCTCTTTTATTGGAGTGTTCATAGAAGAAATGCCATTGCTTTTCCCAAAGCCTGAGATATGTTTGCTCAAGAAAGTGCCCTAACTACATTCACCAGGAAAAAGAGATTGCTTGTTTAGGTTGTAATCAATCTTCTGCAATCTTCTGACATGGCCTTGTCCAAAGATGGAGATCCAGGCCCATATGGAGAAAGATGCTGTCACAGTATGGAAGGTGCCATGGGCGAGGTTCATGTGGATAAAGGTCATGTACAAGTTGTAGCCCATAACCTACCAACTTAATGTAAGGGGACAGTGCTCCTTGGCATGGAAGAGTCCATTGAAGGGTCCAGGGTAAGTTTGAAATCTTGCCACTACATCCAACACCCCCTGAGCAAAAGGTCAACAGAGTATCCTGCCTAATCCTAATTAAATAGGTGCTAGTTCACCCACAAAATCAGGTGGACACCCACCTTTAGCTGATAAATATACATCTACTGTCAGAGTCAAACACTGAATCCAGAACCTCATGCTGACCACATACTTTGATGATAGATTAGTGCTATAGAAAGTGGATGGGATCAAACAAATCTCATCAATATTCTACATAATCAATCCACAGCTGAAATGCAAGGATTTCTGAAGCATAAAGCAGCCCATTTCAGGCCCATTTTGGACTTAGCTTAAGGATTGTTTCATGCTATCCAGGATCAGCCTGTGATCATGGGCCATGCAAAGTCCTGAGTCAGAGGCTAACCCCACTGCTGGGAATGGGGTTCCTTGCATCATACTATGATGTATGGACTATGGTATGTTATTTAGGCCCTGTGTTACATTATCATGGGCCATGCAGAGTCCTGAGTCAGAGGCTAACCACACTGCTGAGAATGGGGTTCCTTGCATCATACTATGATGTATGGACTATGGTATGTTATTTATGCATTGTGTTACATTATGTTACTATCCCAGCAGAAATAATAAAAGGTCTGTATTGTTATTACAGGATGGCTCACATTTTGCTTGTGGAGTGTGCAGAGTGCATCACATTCATGTATTGTGGTGCAAGTTCTTCATGAATCTGGCGCCCCTGCACTGCTGACCAACTGCACTTTTAACATAGTGGGGTGGGATTAATAACACACTTGCGACACAATTCTGTTGGACACTGCATGATAAATGTGGCGCACGGTCCGACGTTGCATCGGAAAGCCCCTTTATGTGCAGAATTTTGTGTCACGTTGGGTATACTGCAGTGTGTGGCGTGCAACACATTTGTGTCTCAGACACTTCTTAAATACATGTGCAAGTAGTTTGCTTATAAAAGAATGTGCAAAGTTTGACAGGAAAATGGCGCAGGGGCTGTAGTAAATCTGGGCCGATGTGTTCCACAAATATTGTCAGAGATCAAACTGAAAAAAAAGTACAAATTAAAAACTTTGTGTCTGAAAAAAAAAAACACGACTGAATAAAAGACAGATTCTTCTAGCAGAGGTAATGCCATGGAATAGACCACTATACTCTAAAAGACAAAAATACAATCATATAATGTCAACCTCTAGGACATTCTATGACAATGAATAAAATGACATCCATAAATACACAGGAATCTGTTACAGGTAGCGACGACATGATGACCCTTTGCTCAAGCCGTCCATGTAAAATTGTAGCCTGTTAGTGATTATCATTGGCGGCCGGTGGCTAAGCAGGTCAAGTACATCACCCGATTAACACAGAGTAGTAATTAACAAGATTGCCTAATGCCATAGCAACCAATCTGGCATGCACTTTCATTGTGTCTGTTCTTCTGAATGGGTTTAGGGCACATTTGCACATTTTATCATCGCTAGTAAATAAGCAGGAGCAAGCAAATACACATTACTCCATGCTGAGAGAGTTCACTGTAAGGGGATTTGTAGAATTCTAGGTGGTTGTATAATAAAGCTTCCACTAGTGCACACATTATATAAGTTGCATACATCATACATGGGGCATTTGTTTCAGACGGCAGGTGAACCAGCGAAAATGGGTATGTGCAATATGTTTGTTTTGATCCTATTGTGATAGGCTGTAACAAATCTATGTGCTTTTACAGTAAGGTATGCCTATTTTGTGAAAATTAATATGTGAACTAACCCAAGGTTGCATCTGGGAATCACAGGCACTATGCACTTTAAACACTTGACACTGATCCCAGACTACCACAGAGACATCCTCCTCTTGGATTTATAGCATATCTCTCTGGGCACACCTCTCCCAGGAGAGCAGTACCTACCCCCATATATTATCCTGCAATACTTGTCTGATTTTGTGTAGTGTCCTTGTTTTCCTTTTATGTGACCAGCCTTTTATCTGTTTTTAAATTGTGTATCATTCGATTAGCTACCATAATAAAGATATAATTTTTCTGCATTTCTTTTGGCTGGAATGGCTTTTTTTTCTCTAGATAGGTGTTGCATTTGTATAAGCAAACCACATTGTATACTTAGGAGCTAACAATAGAGGTGGAGTAAGACAAGGAGACCCCATGGGGGATATACATAGAATTTAGATGATTTTGCATTACCGTATATACTCGTGTATAAGCCGAGTTTTTCAGCACAAAAAATGTGCATGAACTATGTTGGAAGGCAGAAGCAGTTAAGTTTGGGAGTGGACTAGGGTGGTGCACAACTAGAAAATTCTGACTTTCAGACTCTTGATAAATCTGCCACCCATGCGTCCCCATTGGCTGTCACCAGGTTTCTGATTTGCAGTTGTTGCGGAAAAAGCCACAGATTGATTTCTTTTTCATGACGGGAGCAGTTCCCTCCCGTGGTGCGTTCGCCAGGCAAACCAGGTGTAGAACTATGTGACCCCGCTGTGCCCTGCACATGGGTATGATGGAACAGCACTTGTGGAGGCTGAGGTTGTTGGGAGGAAGGAGTGAGAAGGCAGGAGCGGGCAGGTTGACAACGAGGAGGAGAAATGGGCTTCTCCTGTTCAAGTTGTTTGGTGTGGCTGGGCGGGAAGCACTTTTCACAATGCACCATAAAAGACATGTATTGGCCTGACCGTAGTTCCAGCTACACACGTCCGCGATACCGTGCACCGTGGAAGAAAACAATAAGCTCAAGGACTGGCCCACCTTCTGTTCAATATAGTTGAGGGCTGGTACTGCCTTTTGGAAAAAAATTTGGCTGGAACTTTCCACCTCGGTTCGGCACAAGCCATTCGTTCTCGAAGGTGCAAGTCCACGACCTTGGAAAGGGAGGAACTGTATGACCAAACACTTGGAACAGAAGCATGGTCCGCTTCTGCACCTTAGGGGATGCTGGACGCATATAGTTGTCTCTTTGTAATTGCCTCGCTTCCAATGCTGCTGGCTCCAGCATAGCAAGGAGCAATATTAATCTTACTGGGAGTGTTTGTCAAGGACAAATAGCTTTCCTTGGGGGCAGAGGTTCTGGAGCTTCAATGGCTGAAATGGCATGTGTGCCCACTAGTTTCTGCTGCTGTTGCCTACAGCACGCAGGGATTGACCAACCACATTTAAGACAGATTCGCGCCAGGCATTTGGAGGTGTCTGCATTGTGTTGAACGGCATGGCCATGTGCTGACGTTAGCTCCCTGGCCATGTCTTCACTTTCGTGCTTGCCAGATATACATAACACACGCTCCCCGGCTCCTCTGGTGTCTCTACAAAAAAAAACGTCACAATGCCGATTGGGTGAATTTCATGCAACACCTGCACTGAGTGACAACTTACACCATTGTCTCATGACAACCTGTACCGCTGCTTTACTGACACCCCGAAGGGTGTGTTACTACTCCCTTGGCCATTTGGGCCCACCTTCGGGCAATCTTCTTTTGTCCACACCGGCTGAGGGACGGGACGGCGGCGAGCGGGGGGGGGAAGTTGGGGGGGGGAGATAGAAAGGCTGACCTGCCTTACTCACGCGAGGCTGCTGCTCCAATGCCTGACCTGGAAACTGACACCCCCTTTCTCTCGAGGATGATGATGAAGGCCTTACTTCAAAACCAGCTCCCAAGTCCTAGTGGCTACCCCATCATCGATTCTGTTTCCCTGTCACTTGCTATTCTCCTCAGCGGTTCAGTATGCACACCTGTCTAGTTGCAAATGCTCCGTGCCACTCTCCACTCTACTTTTCCCGCACTGCACGAAGCAGCGGATATCTGCCCCACCTCTTTAGTTGCCCTCAAAGACTGCTCGTTTCTGTATGTGTCCTAATAGATCTCTGGCTCAGGGAAATGAACAGGACAGAGGCTGGTTGAGGACAATGAGGCCGCTGAACTTCTCTGGACCTTGCCAACTAAGGGTTATTTCTGAAAAACCCACGGACTCTAGGCTGGGGTTGTCAGATTCATTTGGGAGGAAGTGGATGACCTAGTCAGCCACATTAGACCTTTGGTTTGTTTGATAAAACACAACTGCCGCTAGATGACCCCGCAGTTCTGGCCTCACAGAGTTCAACCCTGCTGCAACGTTCCCTTACTTTTCTGCTACCCCTGCACTGCTCCACCTGCCTCCCTTCTGGTTCGACTTATTGGTTAATCACCTATGTGGGATTTGACATGAATTTCTTGCTTTCAACTTTGCAACAAAAAACTATGAATTTGTGGGATACAGATGCCCCAAAACGGGCACCCTGGACTTTGAGCAAAAATCACTCCAGCCAACTATGTGTATTTGACACAAATTTTTGCTATCAACTTTAGCAACAAAAAACTATTGAAATTTGCGGTATACAGATCCCCAAAAACTGACACCCCTGGACTTTGTACAAAAATCACTCCAGCAACTATGTGGATTTGATATGGATTTCTTGCTATCAACTTAGCAACAAAAAACTATTGAAATTTGCAGTATACAGATCCCCCAAAACGGGCACCCTGGACTTTGAGCAAAAATCACTTCATCAGCTACTGAATACAAGCAGCTAGACGCTAGAGACAGCACATGCAGTGTGAAATGACTGAATTGCAAATGGCCATCTTACATGTGATTGACGGTGTTCCTTTCTTCTTCCCAGAGTTCTCTGCCCCATGTAACAAGTTGTGCTTGTGGCCATTTGCTAATGAAGAGGGGGAAAAAAAAATTGATCCCACAAATCACCGTAAACTTTGGATTTGTGCCGAATAGAAGTTTTTCTAAAATTTGGAACAAATTTTGATTTATTAGAATCATTTTGTCCATCTCTAGTCCTCTTTTTATCCAGGAGATATGTAGTGCAGTACACTTACATGTATTGTCTGGCTCATGTTCTAGTCTACCTATGCTGACAGATACAGGAAGGAAATGCATTTTGAGATGCTGGCTGAGATCACCCACTGAGCCCCTAAAATGTACATGTGTTAATGAGAGGCATCAACTTTTTCCCCTGGATGTTATTCTTGTCTCAGCAATGTCTTACAGGGAGATGAGGCTTTGTCACCTCCTGTTAACCTCCCACTATGAAAGCTTCTTTTCATGGAGACCTTCTGTGTCCTACACCAGTACATTTGCTTAGTCTATACTTGCCGAATAGACATTCACCAGTGACTAAACAAGGTGGGTCATAACTATACCTCCCACACACAGGCCATAAGGTCAATTCTCTGTAGAGCTGTACTCTGTAGTGGCGGAAGGATGGACTGGAAAAATTTGTGGGGTATTTTATTTTATAAATCTGCATCATTGCTGTTCAGGATATTACAATGTGCATTTGATTTAATGACATGACTGTTTATCATAGTGCTTGGCTTTGAACAAACACACATACTTAGATGCTTAGAATTAGAGCATGTTTTTCCCTTTTTTTGGTTGCCCATTATGTGTATCACATCTAAAGTATTGGTCAATTAACATATGGAAACTCCTTACTCTTGGGAGAAGTGAGGCAATCTCTACAACAATTGTAAAGATGGTTGCATCTCCTTACACCATTAAAACCCCACTTCCGACAGCCACATAACTGTATGTATGTCAGTATGTAGTCATCCATTACAAATGGCATATTTTGTCCAGGATTTTCTAATTGCAAAATCTTTGCCATAACCTACCTCCACAGATTTAAATCGGAGGCAATGCTTTCAGTTTTCTGGATTTTCTTCACTTCAACCACATGTCCTTTATTCTGTGCTGAATCTGCCCTTGGCTGTTTTCTCTGCATTGGGGATTTTGACAGGGTGTTTGAATCCAACCTAAAGAGATTTTTCAGGAATTCTGGAAAACCCTATGAGATCAGGACTCTGCTCTAGATCCTAGCTCAAGCATCACTCCAGTACCTTCGGGTCCTCTACTTCTTTCTAAAGTATTGGAGATTGCCACATGACCAAGCAGTGGTCTCCTCAAATCTTGAAATCTTGCTTCTTCTTATATCAGAAGTGACATCCCAATGTTAATGGAGGCCATTTATAGGCTCAAGTGAGTCCCATGACCACCGACACTTTTGGATGGGAAGAGATTCAATTGACTGCTACAACAGCACCTGTTCCCTAAATAAATTGACAACTAAGTGATACCATCCCATTGTTAATGATGATGGAGGGAATTCATTAATGTGTCGCATGGTCCGACCTTGACAACACTAGTCTAGTGCTATGCCAGATTCATCATTGTGATGATAAATTCTGTTTCAGTGTAAGACTGTAAAGATCTACTTTAAGACCTGCTTTAAGCTGGTCTAAACTGTATGACACTATGTGGTGCACCCTCCTAATTTGTTTGGTGCAAGGACTAATGACTAAGGACTAATTTCTGCATGACCAAACCCCTTTTACAGAGACCATGCCCCCATTTAACGAGGCCACACTCCTTTGTTGGACAAGTCAGAATAGAGTCAAAAAATGGTAATAGCCTTGATAAATGTGTCAGAAGGCATAGACCTTTTATTTTGGGGGGGGGGGAGTCTCTCACAATTTGGCACAGGAGCTATAATGCCTTCCCCCTGACGTCTGGCTCAGCACTGAATGGTAAATGAATGCAGGAACATACTACCATCATATAGTACCACATTCAGGTGTCTAGGTGTCTATCTATATCATGCAGGACTATTTCACCCATGATTTTTTTTTTTTATGGAATATGTATCACAGGCTTAACAGTGCTTTCAACATAAACTAGGTACATCAGTCAACAAAGTAAAAGAAATAACTGATAAAAACATATAACAAACTCATTCATTATAAAAACTATGAGGTTTTTGTAGGAATATTCTCACAGCTTAAGTTTCATGTGTATTGTCACGTCAGGTGAATGCTGCCTCACATGACATTACATTGAAATTTGTCCCATAGTTCAGAGAGCAGAATTTTCTGGGCCCTCAGTCAATGTGTTGCGCAGACCTGATCCCCGCTTGCATTGGTTGAGATCATTAACTCTTCAAATACTGATGTCACAGTTGCTAGTGGGAATTTTATGTCTATGGCCGCACACTGCCACTAAACTGCTGGCGGCAGGGAGTTCTGCCATTTTGAGAAGGATCATCCTGCCCCTATGAAGTCATCTGAAACGGTGACCCTCCCCAAAATGGCTGCACCCAGCTGCAGTAGTTTGCAACTTTGCCAACGACATTTGCACAGTTCCCAAAGCCTTACAAAATTTTCAAATTCGCTGAACTCAGCTGAACACAAATTTTAACAGGTCTGTTTATCAGTAGTTGTATGTTTTCCACTTAAAAAATACACAGAAACCATAGAGGATATAGAGGCACCAGTGTCTTCCCATGTAAGCATACCACCAATATTTGGAACTAAAATGGAATATGTTATGTGTTTACATGGATGATATATATGGTTCAGATGGATACATTCGGCCAGGAGCCGAAGGCTGCTCTGGAAGATCCCTTGTGTTTGCACAGCTGGCCTGACCATACAGTTCTGAGAAGAAACGGGAGCAGAGCAGAAAGCATGCACATATGCTCTCTGAAGGTGGAGAGCAAAGAGAACTTTGTAAGAACTCTTCATTCTTACACATGCTCCTGGACAAACGTATTTACTTATGTGCGAAGGAAAGCAGGAAAAAGGGGGATATTGATATTAATGCAAACAGCACTGTGGAATGTAAATCCCAAAGGATGACTCTATTCACATCTGGATCTAATCACTTTGGTCAGTATCTGCTATAAAGGTGCAGTCGTTGTCTATCTGCTTTGCTGGAAAAGTGATTAACAAGATCTTTTTTAATGCAACCTCAGACTCATCTAATTCCCTTTGGTGGCCTCATTTCCTTAGTACTTTAGTTCTTCAATGCAGTTGAAACGGGCTGCTCTCTAACCAAATTAGTACTTAAAATGGTAATAATCAATTGTGGTGTCATTGTGACTCCAGTACAATCGATCACAATAGCAGCAATGAAGGGTCTTTCCCCATCATGCAAGCAGTCATGACACCATTGATACCACAGCATTGTTCCACCGCAGACACTTGTAAGACAGAGGACTAGAAGCTGGAGTAACGGGGCAATACAGTAGTTATTACAGCTTGGTCATTTCTGAGGGATGTATTTTATTCAGGAGCGCAGTATAAGGCATGGTTGTTATATAGGGAAATTATATTATATGTAAGTGACTGTAGCATTCTTAAAGGAAAACAACCATTAAGAATAACACAAAACAAACCAGACACACTTACCTGCGCTCCTCTTCTTTAATTTTGACACGCCGGAATCGCCTAGAAAAAAGACAGGCCGGAGAGGGGAACAAAATGTCCGGCACTCCGGGCTGCTAATTATGCACGCCCCTGCACTTCCCTCTCCCATGCTGGAAATGATAAAAACACAAAAAGAGGACCATTCCCTTATTCCTCCACTGGTCACTAAGAATAGTATCCCCTCTTTTTGGCTTGTCAGATATTTAAGAAAGGGTCCCAGTAACCTGAAACACGTTATAAGGACTGTCTATTTTATATCTTTACTTAATAAAAACTCTTTTCTAATTATTTTATAGAATTATTTAGTCATTCATTTTGATGATGATTCTCTTATAATAAGTCATTTGGTATAGCACCACTTACACCTTTTTTTTTCTCTCTAGACATCTCCCATGCAGGTGCAAAGTGAGTGCATAAGGATGAGGATGGGCATAATTAGCAGCCCAAAGCGCCAGACATCTTCTTCCCCCTCTCCGGCATGCTAATTATAAGTCGCTTTTCTAGGCAATCCCGGCGTGTCAACATTAAAGAAGACCAGCACCGGAATCGGAATGAAGTGGAGCGCAGGTGAGAATGCCTGTACTGCAAGACCATAGTAAAGTATAATGTGTGCAGGAATCGGACAAGGGTGCACAAAGTTTGCCACATGGACCCCCAAAACTAAATAAAACAACTTATCTCACCCCACCTTTTCGGAATATTATAAAATTATGCCACTGTGACCGGGGTACTGTTTGGCTGCACTTAATCACCGGCCTCACTAGCAACCTCTACATAAATAGCACCTCAGTGACTGTTCTCCGTAGTGACATGTCATGTGTCCGGAAATTACAAACAAGGCCCTTATCTGGGTGCAGCATCACAGGGACCGCGGCAGCAATTACTAGAATAAACGGGTGAGATAGGGTATGTTTTTTATACTTGGACACTTAACTTCATTTTACCCCTTTACCTAGATGGAAATGGACATTGAATGGACATTGGTATAATCACAAGGCAGAGTTTAAAAGTATGAGTGTTCTGGGTGCTAGAAGTCCAACAATGACATAAGCAAAGGCCCCGTTGTAACGCATTCCTTGAATGAATGGATTGGCGGCTGGTAGAGCATATATAGTCATTCCATTCATTTTCCAACTTTCCATCTTTGTCCATCATTGACAGTCCCACAGAATTGGACCCGCTCTGTGTATATGACCAAAAAAATCTCATTTTAATGTATTATTAATAAAGCCTGATGGCTTATAACACATTAACCCTTTCTCATCTTAACCATTTTCAGTTTTTTTTTAAATTTCTGTGATAACTATTTTATTTTCCGATTTCCAAAAGCATTTTATTTCTTGTTATTTGTGGCACAAATTGTATATAATAATCACACCATTTAATATTCTACGAAATGTAATGGGAATTGGCAAAAAATGTCAAATGGGTTAAAATTAACAAAATAATTCAGTTGCTAAATTTTATTATTGTGTGACTCAAGTTTGAAAATGTTTTGATGTTTAAGTTTTTTATCACTTTTTCTCTAGGCCCCCTAGGTGTTTGAATCTTAAGAAATCTGATTCTATTGCAGTTCTTTTATGTGCTGTGAATATACTGCATTCCTGGTGTAATTAACCATGTAATAAGTCATGGCAACTAATCTCCAAGATATTGATAGTGGGGTCCATGTGCATTTGGTGCAGTAGATACATTGGGGAAGATTCACTTAGCCGGTCCTGTCGTGATCCCCGCAGGGCGTTGTCCGACGAGGATTCGGGTCTGCCGCGATTCACTAAGGTTGTGCGTCCAATTTCCTTCATGTGTTGCTTCCCTGCTGAGATCCACCAGAGATCACCTTCTTGTTCCTGATGCATGTAAGTGCTTGAACTTGCAACACAATTTTGTTTTTAAATTCCGCAGTTTGTCTGAATCCGTCGGGTTGCCCGATGCCATGCCCCCCGATTTCTGTTGCATGCAAGACGGCACCAATGCGTCACAATCCTATCACGTGCGCCAAAAACCCGGGGCAATTCGGCGCAAAAAGGAAATATTCAGGAAACCCGAAAGAATCGCGGTCCGCGGACCCTTAGTTAATGAGCCCCATTCAGTTCAATACAGCAGACACCAGATCTGTATGGAGAGAGCTCATTTCCTCAGCCTAGTTCAAAACCCCTAAGTGACAATCCTGAGGGGAAGTCAGCCTCAGATGAGACAATCCTATCCTTAGGAACAATTTATTGAAAGCAGGAAATTACATTTAATCAAATTTGCAGAAATAAGGCCAGTGGGGAATGGATCACCTCTCCTGCTCAGAGTATTCACTATATCTGACCAGTTAAAAAAAATGAGTAAGAAGTTTATTTGCAAAAAAGTATAGGTAGCCTCCTCTGCAGATATGGGAGGAACAGGTTCTCTAACACCCCTGCCACTACCACTGAGGGCACCCTGTTTACCACCAGCAGGGATCCCATATCTACATCGGGAGAAGTTATGGTCACACCTGGATCTAGGGGCCTTAGATGCCTATTCAGTTTCTCTTCCCAATATACGAAGACTAAAATAATGGTTGATAACTGCCACACATTTTGCACAGGGACCCAGCAGCGTCAAGTTGCACCTCTGTGTTGCATGTTGCAATTAAACTTCTGCATTTTTTCCAAATTTATTGCGCCCCCTAGTTAATGTGAGCAGTCATGACAGATATTCCATGCTGTATGTCTTTGGTCATATCTAGTAACCAGTACTAAATCCTGCAATTTTTATTTTGACTTAATAAACTCTGGACTGAATTTTTTTAAATCCTGTTTTTTTGGTAGCAATCAACTCATTTACATCACAGTTAGGATGAAAATACAAGATAACACCTCATTGTATTCACTACAAACAATAGATGGTGTCCACAGCCTAACCACACCTCCTGTCTGCACAGAGAATGGCTAGAAAACTCTCTGTAAACCTCAATGACTCAGACTACGGCCATGAGGCTGGTGTAGAGCATTACACTCACTGCTGTTACTAGATCTCAGGCAAGATGGAAGCCACCATAATCATGGACACAAAATAGAAGAAAAAATGTTAATCAGAAAATTAAAAAGAAACTGATTAGACAATAGGCCAATATGCAGCAGCAGCAACAGGATGAGGTAAGTATATTGTTTATTATTTTTTGCTTTGGGCGAAAGAGAGTTTGGGCACTAGGGGGCAGTGTGTAAATTGAGGGGGGGGGGGAGGTCAGTGTGCATAATGAGAGAGGATGCCAGTGTGTATAATGAGGGGTGCCAGTGTGAATAATGAGAGGGGTGGCAGTGTGTATAATGATGGGGGGGGCAGTGTGTGTTATGAGGGGGTGGAGGTGTGCATTATGAGGGGGTGGCATCGTGTACAATGAGAGAACTAATATAAAATTCAGTGGGGTGGGTCAGCGTTTATAATGAGCGGGACAATAAAATTTGGGAGGGGGGCGGCAGTGTATATGAAAGGGAACCAATGTAAAATTCATAGCGGGCAGTAGGTATAATGAGAGGGCCCTATGTAAAATTCATGTAGGGAGGCACTGTGTATAATAATCGTGTCCTATGTAAAATTCATGGAGGGAGGGGGCACTGTGTATAATAATCGTGTCCTATGTAAAATTAATGGAGGGGAGAAATGTGTATAATGGGGTGTCCTATGTAAAATTCATGGGCAGTGTGTAATGAAGGGGCCCTATGTAAAATTCATGGTGGGCAGTATGTATAATGAAGGGGCCGTATGTGAAATTCATGGGGGCTAGTGTGTATATTGAGGAAGGCCTTATGTAAAATTCATTGGAGCTCAGTGTTTATAAAGAGGGGCCCTTTGATAAATTCATGGGGGACAGTGTGTATAATGGGGGGACTAGTATAAAAATTTATGGAGAGGGCAATGTGTATAATTAAAGAGGGGCCCACAATGTAAAATTGGGGGGGCTATTTGTGTAATTAATGAGGAGGTCCAGTATATATAATTCATGAGGCACCCAACATCCAATAGACATGTCCCATGCCTGAACCATCAAGAAATTGGGGCAGCACTCAACAAGTGGTTATAAGGAAAGCGGATTACATGTTGCACAAGGTACTACTGCTGGTTACTGGGGTAATTTTTCCTGACAAAGTCCCTTTAATCATTTGGGGGCTTTATATATTAATAGAATCAAATAATGTGAGGGAACTATGTGTAAATTAATAAGACGCCACATTGTATCAATGTATAATAAAAGGGTATTATACTGCATGTATAATATGTAGGACACAGGTTATAAATGTAACCAAAAAATTGATTAGGCAGCAAAGTGTATAAAAAGTAAATTAATTTATTAAATGGAGCAATGTATAAAATAGTTAACAGGGAAACAAAATATTAGGTAATTAATTAATTGGGGCGGAGAACACACATAAGGACACATTTACTAAAAGCACTAAAAGTGCTATTTCCATGTATAATGCTGCATGTGGCAATTCAATAAGATTGTGTGCCAGATATCATGAGCCTCCCCGCACTGGCCCGACAGAGTTCACCATCTTTTTTCTGGTAGCATGTTTAACATAGGAAGTGCAACCCAATTTGCAAGTTAAATACAGCGCTTGGTCCAAATTGTCACCTAATTCATGTCGCATGGAAGCCTGCACACCTGCACCACAAAAGGGTCACGTGCGCCACAGTCGCAGCACACGCAGTTCTTAAATATCTGCGCAAGCCGTTTTGTCTAGAAGAATGTGCATGGTCCGACACAAGTGCGGGGCAAAGGGCTTAGTAAATGTGCTCCATACTATTTGAGTAGTATTATTTATACAATATACAGTGGTTGTATTATAGTAGTAACATATTTGGGGGTAGCAATATAATCTTTGATATGCTATATTTCTATGCAGTAGTAGGTGGACCCCCAATATGAATTTCTCTGGTGGGCCCCAGTTACCCCAGTCCAACCGTGGGGACCCGAGTCCTGCTGATCCAGGGCCAGTGCATGAACCAAGCTACATCCTTGCCTACATTTGATCATTTATTCGTTCGTTTGCTGATTCAACTTATGTAACCTTTTTCAATTTTATATCTTCTTGATTTTAAAGGGTTGCGTTTTCTTTTTGCCTAAGACTGCTGAGTTATGCTATAGCTCCCGAGGGGAAACTGTGATGGTATAAAATGTTACAGATTTCACATCGGCATTTAAGTTCCTGGAAAGCCTACTGTTGCTTCTGAGAAAAGTATATGCAGGAGGATATGCAAGATAAAACCTATGACATGATTGTTACTTCGCCTTCCATGGGGTCTTGTCTTGCTAGAAAAAAAATTCCCTTTTTTTCCTGGATAAACATTTTACAAAGTAATCATTAGTCTGCTGGCAATGTTTTCTTGTTTAACTGGATGTGGCATTTCCTGCAGAAGCTCACTGCCTACTTCTAGTAAAAATGAATTTTATAGTTTGAAGTATAACTGAAGTAATTTGTTGTTATTCTTATTACAATTTTCATTGTTATTCTTATTACAATTATTTGTAATTATTATTATTTAATTGCTGTTGTTTAGGAAAAGACAATAAGATAAAAAAGGAAAATGCAGACATGAACAGCGAACCTTAAAGTTAGACTCACCCAGCTGTCTCTACCTACTTGCCTATATTTTCCTAGATGGTAGTTTACAACTGGTTGACAATACTTTCCTGACTGAAAGTAAAAAAAAACAGAGACAAAAATGGACAAACACTGAATGAAGGTTATACAAATATGGGTCAAAACCAAGAGGTCATTGCGGTACAAAATCAAGAGAAAAACAGATGGTCTGAAGACAAGCAAATGTCAGAAGATCAAAAAATATGGAAGTCCATAAAACACTGAAAAGCTCCACAGAAAACGTATAGTATGCACCTGGAAGTGGGGAGACAATCCTTCTATGAAATTAAGAGTCTTGGTCTGGAGAGTGACTGGATCGGTCCCTTGACATCCAGAGAAACCAGTCTATCAGGGAAGAAAAATGAGTGGAGAAGGCATCTGTCCATTCCAGCTAGCTTAACCCAGCATAAAGTCAACAGGAGACAGACTGGTGTGGTGAAAATCAATTAAGACAACCAGGGGTGAAAATAAAAGCAGCATACAGGACAGGATTCAAACCAATCCTAAACAAGGACAGAAGTTCTAGTATTATTATTAAAGGGCTACAATAATGGTATTCAATTTTTTACTATATTTTTTGTTTGATTGCTACAAATTAATACCTTATATTCCTAAGCCACTTCTCTTGCCTTCCTTTGTTAAACTTGATGGACATTTTTTTTAACCATGCAAAACATGTAACTATATGACTATGCATCTTTGGCCGAATACACATGTCCTGTGACTTATTTCGGTAACTATCTTTGGATAGTTCTCTTACTATATTTGTTGGGTTATTTTAGTTTGGCTGGAATACAATACTCGGTGTTCCTCAAAATCATCTATTTGAAGTGTTTGCAGGGCTCTAGCGATTGTTGCTTCTGAGGCCTGTGATTTCCTGTTCATTGGTCAAATGGCAGCTAAAGTAAATATGTCGGACCTGCCATATAGAGTCACTATGCAATGCCCTGCGACTGGTTCAGTAAGGAGTACTTGTCCTAACCTGTGGTCTCTTCAAACAGTTAATTCTGGGGCCCCACCAATCAGACCCCACCAATCAGATATTGATCTGGTATCCTCAAGATTGGTGATCTCTTGAAAAAAAAATCTGAAATAAATTACTTTTATCTTACATAAACATGTCAGATCTAATATGTCTAGAACATTCAGAATGTTCTATAATGGGATAGAGTAAATATGAATGATCATATTGAGAAACCTTTACATTCAAATTCAAACCCACCCAAAAAACTGCAAAATGCAAATAATGCGGAGAAATGCATCTGTCTGAATCTGACCAATATTCTCAGATAATTTGTTTATTTCCTATGTTATTCTTTAATAAAAATAAAGATTTCACAAAGTTTTTGGCATTTCTCAAACCAAGTATGGAAAGTAAAACTTCCCATTTGAGAAGTGCTAAATACCACTTTCTCTGGTCCAAATTGACTTTCCAGTCCAGCTGAATAAACAGAAGACTTGTTGTCAGTCATTTTCTGTTTTTGTCTGTTCCATTTTCAGGAATCCCATTCACGTGTGATAAGTAGAGAGGCCGCTAGCAAAACAAAAGCCATTTTTCAAACCTGAAGAGGCAAACAAATACATGCAAGAAGGTGTTTTATAATGGATGTCAAAATATACTTATATTTGTTATCCATGGCCTCCTTCCTTCTAAAATCAACTTTTTAAAATTATGCTAATGCGTTTGAAGAACTAAGTTAGGTGTTTCCAGAGCCAATCAGTGCTGTAGCTTCAGAGTCTGCTACAATGGGCAGAACAGGTCTCCTCTCCCCCTGCACTTCCTGATGAAGTAAGATTACCCAAGCAGAAGGAGCAAGAGAGAGGGTTGGGTTCTTCTAGTTGTTATTAGCATTATATTAAAAGTTTATTTTTTAAGCACGGAGGCCATGGCTAACAAATATAATATAATGCTACATTCATGATGCCTGGATCTATGAGTAAGTGTAACGGGTCACACAGACAACAGAACTAAAAGTCTCTTTGGGAAGAGTCCGGAGGGAGGAGTCTGTGGACCTGTGGAACCTTTGGACCACCGTGGGAGATGGCATGAGGCCTGTGGTGGTACAGGGATGTGCAGGAAACAGTCCAAGCCTGGGATGACAGCAGCAACAAAGAGGAACACTGGTGACACTGGCACGGACTGGAGACACCGCTGGACTGGAGACACCGCTGGACTGGAGACAGGAGACACAGAGGCGTCTGGAAACGCTGGAGGAAAGGATATACCAGGAGCGTTTGGGAACGCTGGAAACAGGAGACACGGAGGCGCCTGGAAACGCTGGAAGACAGGAGCGCCTGGAAACGCTGGAAGACAGGAGCGCCTGGAAACGCTGGAAGACAGGAGCGCCTGGAAACGCTGATGGGCAATCACTTCAAAAGGAACCGCCGTGGGAAGTGAGGTGTGGGAACCTTGGAAGTTCCATTAGAATGCTGAAGATCCGGCGGGGAGTGAAGGGAGGTGCCGGATTATAAGGGTGAGCTGGATTAGCAGGAGCCAATCAGGAGGACGCTGGCCCTTTAAGGCATGAGAAGTCTGCGTGCGCCCCCTAGTGGCGGGAGCGCGTGACTGCAGGGAAGGAGCGTGCGGCCTACAAGCTGGGAGTCGGAGCACAGACAGGAGAGGTAAGTGAGGGCAGGGGGACGGGGACCGGCAGGCAGCGGAGCACGGGTGCACTCGCAATCCGAGACATGGATTGCGGGAGCACGCGTGACAGAAAGTGTCTTTGGCCTTATTTTGATGATAGATTTTCCCCATCAAATATATATATATATATACACATATACATGTGCACATACGCAGTGAGGTATACACATACATGTCCACATGTACATGTACACTGACTGTTTATATAGGTGAACAGTCATAGAAACATCTGGTGTGTGTGACACAAAAGTCTGACATGAACATCTTCATAAGTAAAGGATTACTGTGGTGGAACAGGAAAGGACATATAGGGCAACAATTGCCAAGGAGGCAACACACTGATGTATATACACCCTCTTCTCACAGCATATCATGTTGTATATTCGGAAAGAGTGACAACAGACGCTCTACTCCTCTTCAGCATCAGCCGTGGCCTGAATTCAGCTAATGCACTTTGCTCATATACAATTGTTGAATCAGCAGTGTATTTTATTGCCGTCAGTGGGAGGACTGTTTCAATGTAAAATTACAGAGCCTTCTGTTCCCCAATCCATTCCAGACTATGGATTAGACATACTACATCTGGAAATAATGTCAGGGGCAGGAAGACACTGCTGGAACAAATAATTCTCTATTCTGGGAAACTTCATCAGAGAACTGACGTGGGAGAATCAAATAATACTATACACATATAGTGCAACAATGCTTAATTCTCTGTCCATTAACCCATTGATAGGAAAAACATCAACATTTAATACTGCCAGTGGCGTAACTTGAAGCTGATGGGCTCCAGTGCAAAGTCTGTGCCAGGCCCCCGACTTTGACGTATTGTTTATAGTACTAGTCTTCTCATATGGGAAAGTAACACTTTATGGGCCCCCTAAGCCACTTGGGCCCAGTTGCGACTGCACTCTCTGCACCCCCTCAAGTTACGCCCCTGAATACTGCTTTTATATTATGAGCCCAAGCTGCAACTACTGTAGTTACTACATTTATGCAATAACTAGACTTTAGGTTTCTTTTGTGGGAAAACTTCTAGAAGTAAGAAATATATAGCTCTATGTGTAAATCCTGGATATATGATTGTGTACAGTTCAAAATGAAATATAAAGAGACTTCACTAAATAACAATTCTGTGAAAATGAATATAAAGGGTGAAGTCGGATAGATTTAGAGACACTCATTGCTTTACATTCCCCTGACACCTGGTGCACCCCACAATCAACTTCCCAAATGTCTTCTGACACCACCAAATTCACTAGGAATGGCTAGATGGAGCAGTAACCAGTGAAGTCAAGTACAGTTGGGTCTAGTAGCATCAGAAACAGACATTGGGATACATTCATTAATAGTGCTGCAGGGTTTGTTATTATGGAAACGAATTGTGTGTTAATTTAGACTGGGATGATAGTTTTTGGTGGGCTTAATGAATTGGCACACAGCCAAAAAGAGTCTGATCTGACTCCACATTCACAAAGGGGATATAGAACTTCATAGACCAGCTAATTATTTGTGTGCCAAAAAGAAGAACTGCTAAGAACTGAGAAGCACAGAAAAGGTATTGGATTGAAGAGCTGGGCCCAGATTAAGTGACCAAAAAAAAGTGTTAGTGTCGGCATAGGAACAATATTGTGGTGCTGAGGCGTGGGGTTTCATTTAGTGTGTTGTGTATGCTGTGTTTAGTAGTTAAAAGAAAAAAATGTATGGGTGTAGGATGTGTTACACAATTTGTCGGGAGATGGGGGGCACTATGGGTGGAATTATACTGTGTGGGGGACGAATAAGGGGTGGGGTAAAAAAACATGGCTTACAAAAATAAACCTTCCACAATGCACATACCTTTTGCCACTATAAAAGTAGGGAGGTATGAGTATGCACAAGATCACAAATGGTGATAGGGGACAAGAAAAATCAGTCAGTGATGGATAAATTAAATTGATTCAAATAGCAAAGAATAAACACTGTACTGCATAGGTTCAGGTGTGAACAATAAAGTTTCTTTATTAACCCAATGGCTACACTAATTAGATTTGCTGTATCCCTAGGTTTGCCAGGATCCAGAATTATTTACATTTTGTTTATTTTTCGAAGTGTTGTCAATAATTTTATTTTATTGTATAATTTAAGCAGCGCACCAGAGGTCTAAGCCAACAAAGATTAAAAAGCTTGTTGCCTGTGGTCCATTAAGTGTCAAATTAAGTGCCATATTTGGAACCCCCTGTAACAGATGCAAGTGCCAAACATGCCTTCCTGAAATAGGACAGAGCAGGAAGGTGAGGGTCAATGGGAACAAACAGAAAAACACAATAGGGGCAGGTCAGAGTAAACTGAGGACGCAAGGGGCATTTAGAGCCAAGGTTAGGCCAACTGTAGAATAGGATCACTGGGAAGCTCTTGTGTGTCCACCTGTTTACCACTCTGATCAGGAACACTACAGCTTAGTATTGAATGAGTAAGAGATAAGAGATTTTTTTCCTAAAAATGACTAGCAATACAATAGGAGAGAAGTGAGGAAGTCAAAAATTTGGTGAATAGTGAATACAGGGAGCAAAAGCATTTAGTCTATCAAAAATGTAAAATAGGTGATGTGGAAGGATGTATAAAGCTATTTACATTTGGGAAAAAAAAAATTAAAAAAATGTATAGAATACATTACTGGTACTAATTTATCACCACTGTCTGGTGATATTACATTTGAGACTTTTTTTGTCTGATCTGTCAAATTGAGACTTTGTGCAACTTTTTAGATTTAGAGATGAAACAAAAAAGTCTCAAAAAGTAGTACAAGAATCTAGACAACATGGTGATAAATCTCTGTCATATGCATCTCAGAATGATGATAAATAGGATAACCCGTTCTGAAAAAACAATCCCTTCTATAGCTATACATATGGAAAAAATAAATATTTAAAAATGCAGAGGTAATTAAAATCACTGGGGCAGATATACTAAAACTGGCAAAAAGTTAGACAGTGCTTAACAATCTTCTTATGATTGTGGTCCATGAATAACATGAATAATTTAGTGGCCAAATTTCCTAGAACGACCAGGACAGGATGTCGATCACCACAGTGAAATATGATGTGCTTTACCACAGAATAGCAGGGCCGAACTGCAATAATGGAGAGGGTCTGGACCGATTCTATGAATCAGGAGTAGAAGGGAAGAGACCAGGGCGCATCGACTCATTTCTTGTTTGCCGAACCTGACGAAGGCGCTGGTCCAAGCGCCGAAACGCGTAGTTCATTTGCAATAAATATTCTTACCAAAGTGAAGTTGCGCCACACTGTGGATCTTCTCTGTCTTGCTTACCTACGAACTGCAATCATGATCTCCGTGCAGCACTATGTTTCCACAGGAAAGGACTCCTTAAAGGACACCTGTCATCAGGTCTTTGCCACTAGTCCTGTCACCTCTACCTGTTGGAGCAGCTCACAAGGATCCCATCCCAGCCTTTATCTAGTCATTTCATACATTATTCATTGTAAAATCATCATTTCTTTATTATGTAAATGAGGCTGGTCACATGGTCAGAGGCAGTGATGTCACCCCTGTTACCCCTCCCCTCTCCTCCCCCTGCTCATGTCTGGGTGTAATGTATAGTAAAGCATGGCTAGTGTGTGTGCTGCATCTGCGGACATGCTGCATCATTCTAATACACAGAAACACAGACATCAGCTACACATGAATCTGACATGTTCTGCTATAACATGGCTGCCTGGAGCTGCTGTATCTCTCCTATACACACACACAGGCTGCAGGGGGCGTGGCCACCAGCACCAGGAAGCACATCATTATACAGCCTCACACCATTATACAGGCTGTCAGTCAAGCAATGGGGGTGTGGCTGTGCCTCCCACTCATGAATAAGGTGGACAGCTTGAATATGCTAATGCTTCATTGGACATTTCACAGGTCATTTGCATACAGCTTTAGGACCTCATTGATTAGGTTTACAGGCATGTAGAGGGACAATGAAGGGATAGAGGCAATGCTTTCTAATGGCAGTTCATGAAAATATATTTAGTTTAGGGGGGTTATTTTGCATGACGGGTTCTCTTTAAATCACATATCACTTCCATTCTCAGAGTCCAGTCCCCCACCACTGTGGTGGGCCCAAAAATGTGACCACTGCAAGTCCTTGTTACACAGACTGACCATGGTTGTCTGAAAGAGCTCTTATGAATCTGGCGCTCCCTGCACTGCTCCGGCAGAGTGCACCAACTTTATTTTTGTGCACCTTTAACATATCCTTAGCTACGATGTGATGAGAATATAGTGGTATATTTTATTATATGACATGAAAAGCATTTAACTGAAATGGAGGAGCTGTTATTCACCCTGCGTTACATGTTTTATAACTATGTATCCACCAATAGAAGGACACAAGCTTGGAGCCAATGAAGAGGTCAGTAGGTAGCGTCAGTGCTGCATTGTTATGGTGTGTGGATAGCTGATTGGCTGCTTTGGCTAGCCAGTACAGGGAATAGGCAGAGCATTGTTTTTGTTGTCTATAAAATTGCTGTCTGTTATATAACCATAATGTGCAGGCGGTCTTATTGTCATATTGTTGGATGTAAGAAATATCAGACTGCTCATAACGTTATACTACTAAGCCCAATACTTTGGTAACAAAGCGGGTTAATTCATTTTGACCCTGTTCTAGTGATGAATATTGCATCCATACCCCTCCATACAGGCTTGTATCAAGCGCATAAACCTGACATATTTTTATGTAGTTTTTTTAACTTTTTGATTAAATAAAGGATTCCATTTTTTATGCTACGATTGCGGGATCATCCATTGTATTCTTTTCCACTATTCTTATACCGAAGTTGGCATAGCTACTTTGGGATCTCAGGCACCATTCACACTGATGGAAGACAAATGAACTGAAACGACTATTCCCATTGCAGTGAGCTGTTGCTTATTTATACTTTTCTTTCTACTCATATTGGAAAATTGTATAACTTTTCATCACAGAAACAATAACATTTATTTAATGAAATGGGAATACCCCTTTAATGACTGAAACTAGGACGAGGGGGGGGCTATTATTGTCTGTAATTGTAACTCTTGACACCGTTGGGCCCGCGACCCATATTGCGGGTCGAGGGCTCACCTATGCTCCCCGGGGCTCGCAGGCGCAGCTCACCTCTCCCCGTTCCGGAATCGCTGCTGAGCTCCGTCTGCGCGCGTCCCCGCCTCCTAGGGCGCGTGCGCGGCACCTTCAGGAAATTTAATGGGCCAGTGCACCGCTAATTGGTGCACTGGCTGATCACTTCCCCTTTAAAAGCCCTGCACCTTCCTTACACTCTTGCTGGATGTTTGTGCCTCACAGCCTTAGAGAAAGCTCTGTTGCGATTTGCCTGCGTTCCAGTGTCTCCTGCATTCCAGTGTCTCCTGCGTTCCTGTGTCGCCTGCGTTCCTGACTCCCTCCGTGTTCCTGTGTTACCTGAGACCCTCCATGTTCCCGTGTACCAGTGTTCCTCCGTGTTGCTGTCCTGTGTGCTGTGTTCCCGCACCCTTCTGCTTGGACCTCCTGTTGCTGACCCCGGATCAGACTCTGACGTTGCATCTCTGCCGCCTGCCCTGCATTGTGCCTGGACTTCTACCACGAGATTGTCTGCCGTCTCTGTACCTCGACCTTGGCCGCCACTGCAGACAAGTCACTCCTGAGGAACGACCTTCTGGTACCACGACACAGCTTGTCTAACCCGCCTTGCGGCGGGCTCCGGTGAAATCCGGGTACCACTTAGATTCCGGTCCCAGGTAGTGGCTTGAGTCATCGTCTGCAGTGGTCCAGAGGATCCACATCTGCTAGCCTGACAACTCTTCTGTACTGGAGCAATGCTTTTAGAGGTTACTAATAAATTGATCTGTTTAATTTATCTTTTTTAACTAGATATCTTGGAAGGTTAATCCTTGCTTTGTTTCTTCAATATAAGTTTCCGAATCCCGGATCGGCATCTTCTTCATGCTTTTTTCTACACAAAATATCATCAGGAATGGGTGAGCTGCAGTCTTTGTTTGGTAGTTCTCATGCAGACTACTTATATATTAATTAAAAGAAATATAGGCAAGGACTAGGTAGTAGATTACTGGAAGGATCCCATTACAGAACCAAGGGCTAGGTAGCAGACTATTGATAAGCCCCCAATAACAGAAGCAGAGACAATGACTAGGCAATAGCTTATATTTAGGGTCCCAATAACAGAAGAAACGGTTTCAACTAGCAAGGTACATAGACAAGGCTACTATTGAAAAACTATGGGGCACATTTACTAAGGGCTTTGCGCACTTTAGTCTAAATGTTCATGTTCTTCATGGCTAAAACTTCTTGCACATGTATTTAAGAAGTGTGTGCACTGGGATTGTGTTGCACCCAACCTTTTTGTGGCGCAAGTGTGTTGGCATCCATGCGACACAATTTAGGGGGCGTGCCATCGAATGGTCTGACTAATTCAGACTGAGCGTCATGTTTAACTTTGAAATTGTGTTGAACGCCCTATGTTAAAGATGCACCACAAAAAAGATGGTGAACTCTGTCGGACCAGTGCGGGGAAGTGATTTCAGGCGCACGATCTTAGTGAATCGCTGCACACAACATTATACACGGACTGTGCACTTTCAGTGAACTGGAGCGCCATTGTAAGTAAATGTGCCCCTATATGTCTCCTCAGTTACAGTGATTTGCTATACAGCTTTGGATAATGAAACTGGATAGTGCCTTTAAATTAATTTTCCTGGTGGTTCCGAGGTACCCAAGTGGTGGAAGCTTTCGCATCACATACTTGATATAAAAAACAGGACTATGTGTAAGAGTTTAAGCTATATGTTCATTACTTACCTATTTCAGTATTTAATAGTAAATTAAGAAATATAATCTTGTAACATTGCACTTTATATTTAAAATATTGATAAGAATAAAAACTGCATAAACAATAAACAAAATATTTTGAGCAGCCGATCACTATGTGCCCCCCCCCCCCCCTGCATGGCCATAAAAGGTATAGTAAAGATTCCTTCATTAGAGAGCTGCCATGCACTGGGAGATGCATTAGCATTTCAACGCCTGAACTTTCTGACTGTTTGACTTTAGCGCAAGGTACACAGGGCAATTTACTGTCTAAATATTTAGAGCACTACAATAAATAAAGCCATGTTAATGTGGCATTTAGAAGGAGGCATTGTGCCTAGTGTGTGAAACATCCAGGCGGACAATGAGGAAGGAAATCTTCCCTGTTCCTCGGTGGAACCCATGGAGGATTGTTGTGTGAGCAGACAACTTTTGTTTAAGATGTTCTTCTACGCTCCTCAGAACAACCTACAATTAGACAATTGTGTGGATAGAGATGTTTATTGAAAGATTCCCAACCATTACAGCTGGATGTTTTTGGGAAAGTTTTGTAATGCTCAGGGGGTTGTATAGAGCTACTAAGGTTATACCAGAAATCCCTGACCTACTGATGTAACATAGACGTTTTTCATTTTGATCCAAATTTAAAATATCACTACTAATAGCTAAATGCTATTTTGCCTATAGAAAGTCTAGTAAATTCTTAGCAATTTGGTTATCCTGCAAAACAAGCAGTTAGCAGGATACAATATGGGGCATTTACTATATTTGGTGCTAGGTGTCTTTTTGACGCCCAATTTTAGCGGTTATTTGCATTGTGATTATACTGTATATTGTGGTGCACGGCCTCAATGTATTTGGTGCACCATGAACAAATGAGCGCCAGTAGTGACAATCCCCATTCATGAAAAATTTGGCAACTAAATTTGCGGCACCAGCATATCATAAAAATGAAGCAAGGACCATCAACAAAAAAAAACCCAGGGCTCTTCTCTCTTTTCTGGCATAAAAAACTGAGAATGAAAATGCAACCTAATAATCAACATTAGGAGAGAAAGAAATTTACTGTTGGTTTTAACTTAAGATTTTAGGTGATGCTCAACAGTAAAATCCTTTATACAGCGGAACGGATTTATCAATCTGTTTTTAACAGAATTCTGTTGTAATTCACACCAAAAATACTTAAATACCACATTTATCAAAAGTTTTCAGACAGTTTGATACAGTTTTGCCACTGATGCTCCAAATGGGGTGTTACCTATGTAAAAGGGTTATGACCTCTGGAAAAGGAGGTGTGGCCAAAGTTGCAACAAAAAAAGTGACAGAATTTCACCATCTAACAGAAGAGGAAAGTATGAGCAGATGGTTGTCACGGGTGCACCCATATCTCCCCTTGTCCCCGTTCCTGCTCCCGTTTCTTCGGTCATGCACGCTGCCCCGACTCCTAGGGCGCCGGCTGCCCGCCCTGACCTCCTGCCTTTACCCGACGATTCTGCCTAACGTCTGTGTAGCTCCCCTTGGCTGCCAACGTGAACAAAATCATGCCTGTGGAACGACCTGGTGCTACCAAACCGCAACAAGTCCAGCCGCTTTGCGGTGAAAACCGGGTGCCACTTAGATTCCGGTCCCAGGTGTCAGCTTCCGTCATCGTCTGCGATGGTCAGGTGGGCCCACTGTCCTGGAGCCAAACAATAGTTTTAACTACACCAGATGTATCACTAGTCTCTGCTGGTTTTCTGATAGAAAACATATAAAGCCATATAAATATGGCTGTCATGGGGGCACATATATCATAGTTTGGTCTCTCTGAGGTGCATTTTAGAGACATTTGGCGGCTAGTTTTTGCACCCTATGTATGATCCTGTCTTTTTACTTGTGATACATGTTTAGTTTTTCCTATCCTAGCAGGTGCAAATTTTGGCTTCTTTTTGAGACTTTTTGTTGCAAATGTCTCAAATCCACATGGACACAAGCCGTGTGAGGGGGTTATATGCAGGAGAGACACTACTGATAATTTGGAATTTAACATGTTTTATTTTTAATGCATTTTGAAACCTATTACAACAGCTGAGGAGAGTGGATTTTCCTAATTACATTACTGTTAACATTTGAATGTACAAAACGCATAGTAAATGCAATGTTAACACATGCGTTAACGTGCTGTTTATATTGCATTTTAGAAATGCAAATGTTAACAGAAATGAAATAAGGCAAATCACCTCTCCTCAGCTGTTGTAATTAGTTTCAAAATGCATTATAAACGCAATTAAAATGCTACATGTGACCTTACCCTTAGAAGAAAAAAAATGCAAAAATTTTGACAAAAGAGGTTACTGTGCAAAATGTTAAACAGTTAAAGCAGGTGAAATAATTCCAATTTACATGTTAAAATCGGGTCCATGAAAAAAAAATTCCTTTGCACCTGCCCTGGACCAGGTGCAGAATTGCGCCAAAATTGGTGGCAAAATGGTGCAAAAATGGCAAAATGTCGCGCGGAACATCTGGAAAATTAAGATACATGAGGCACACTGCACAATGTGCAGACCAAAGGCGTACTTGAAAAAGAACCGCAAATTAAAAGTCGCATAAATGGCGCAAAAACGGCAAAAGTCGCTAAAATTAGACTATTTGGCTAGCTGAAACTATGATACATGTGCCCCATGGTGTCCATGCAAGAGTGGATTATAATCTAGGACAAACTACCCACCAAATTATATACTAAGAAGGACCTTCACCCATGAAATCCTCATACCTTCTTTCATGCTCTCAATACATATGTACGAAAACCTCCAGAGGTACTGAAATCGCAGATTAATAGTAGCAGAAGGGACAGATCCTCCATCACCCAAGAAGATGATTCTAGTACCATATGTAGGGATTAATAATATTCATACAGTTCAGGGCACCATGCCAGACTTAATCCGCCTTTCCACAGTGATAAATCTGGTGCTACAAGAGACCTACTAGCTGGCTTACTTTTTATATGAAAAAAAGGAAAAATTGTTGTTATATGGCCTAGGTTTCATTATAAGTGGACACCTGCTAATTGGGTGGATGTTTCTTTGCAGCAGTGACATACTTTACATCACAGACATGATTGTAACAGAAGATAATATCTGGTGATGATGTTACAGATTAACCACACCTCCCATCTTCACAGAGCTTGCCTAGAAATCATAGATCTTCATAGACCTCAATGGGTTGGTTCCATGCCATTGCTGCTTAATGCCATGAGGCTGCTGTAAAGCGTATCATTGAAAACGGTTACTAAGGCTCAGGCAAGATGTCAGGCAACATAATCATAGGCAGAAGATAGTAGAAACTACAATCATAAATTAAAACCAGATTAGAAAAAGTTCAATGTTTTGCTGCCTGGTTTTAATGCGTCAAAATTGGCAGCACATTGCCTTTAACACGGCAGAGTTTGGGTATGAATACTTCTATTCCCTGGAATGTCCAGGGTTGACATTTTCAGTAGGTTTAGTTTCGCCTCCAGGCAGCAGAGTTGATGGATAGTTGTGATTCTGCATACTGCATCTGTCAAAGTATTTTCTTCATTAGTAAGAAATACCAGGAAAGGAATGAGAACATTTTCTATGAGGCAATTTTCTAGTTTTCCGTATATCTCAGGTATTCTTTTACAAATTCCACCAATCAGATGTGAGGCAATAAGGATGTTTTACCATAGTACCACATATGTCAAGGTCAATTGACTTCTTTTTATAGTTCTCCCCAAAAGCTGGGGTTAAATTTAAATTGGTGTGGCTGAGGACCTACCCTTTATTCATGTGGTGAATAAGTCACATTTCTCCATCCAAGTGCTGTGCATACCCCCAACATTTTTCTAATGTATATATTGTTTTATTTATTTATCTTAGCTTTATTAAAGACTTGAACCAGATTTCACCAAGATATGTGACCCTCGGTACTCATTTTAAAACTGTTGTATTATTTGATTTTTTCCTTCAAAAAAAGGCAATGAAATAGTTGCAGTACTGAAGTAGGAAAGTCACACAACGGCGTCAGTTTTCATTGACTACTGTGGTATGCGACTGTAATGTGACAATTTTCTATAGCAAAAAAATCCAAATGCTCCAAATTTTGGCAATTGTGATGCTTCCGTGCATCTTCTGGGGCGAGAAAGTAATCCCAGGTACTGGCCGTATAAAGCTACTTTTCTCTATTAAGATGCCGATTAAGACCAGCTTTAGTAAGGCATACCACATACTACATGTCGCTCATATTTCTAGGGTTGAACACTGTGGGTTGACTCGTAGCAACATAGTGATCAATGATGTTATGAGTCACCACCTCCCAAAGTGACTACTGTTCCCTACAATAACCCAGCTTCTAGTACTGGACAGTAGTTCCACGGGGAGACAGTGAATGACAGATGACTACAGATAACTATGTTGTGGTGAGCTACGCTCGGGAGTAGTGTTCTATTCAGGAAATTTGGTCGATATATGGTCCATATTTTAAATGTCTGTAACTGGCCTAGGGTAATTTATGCTTGCTCCAGGTGAGGGCAAATCTAGCTACCGATTTACTAAATGTAAATTAGAATCAGGTAGACTTACATGGAAAATAACAGGAACTTGATTCCCGATATACCGTTATTAAACTCATGTATTGAAATGTAGGCTCTAGGAGAAATTTGCAATAACAGGTGAGCTTCTGGCTCACCATACTGCCAAATTAAAATTTGAGACATGCTATAAACATTAGCTCAGATATTTTATGCACATAAAGTGCAGTGTGAATGCTGAGAAGACACTTTTCCCCATGTTGGAGCTCACAGCCCTGGAGCTTGTAACATCAGTGGACTTGTTACTGGGACTTTGCGTCAATAACATAGGCTTTTCAGAGGTCTGTAGGTAGATGCCCACCCTATTAAATATGCAGATCTGTGTATACTGTATTGTAGTATTTTTTTTATTAACTAAATGGTAACATTATTGAATGTGTAATATGTGGAGGCCAAGCCTCTGTACTGTGAACCTTGCACTATCCTCAGATAACACATAGTAACAGCCAGGGCCTGATGGGTTCTGTCCTCTTTTACACCTTCCTAACAATGTCCTTTAACATCAGCCTCTGCTAGATTGAAATGTCAAAGCCGATACAATAGTAGAAGAAATCTTGAAAGTATTATGAAAGGGAGCCCTTATTGCCATAGTTTAGATTGTATTTGAAACCAAGCAGGGCCACACTTAGGATCAAAGATTGCCATAATGCCTGTATTTGTGATAAGACCTTGCACAGAGACAAAATTGCAGAGAAAGCAATGTAAGCAAATTGGTAAAAATTGAATGGGGGGTGTGAAGAAGGTAGGGGTAGGTGGCTAGAAGTGGGTTTCTACCACTGTAAGCAAGAGCAGATCAGTCGAGACTAAGCAAGCAGCTGGTATAAACCCCATAGTTTTCTTATTTTTTATTTTTCCTGCAATCCCATACCATTTATTGGAACAATTGTCAACCATTTCATCCATTTTATGAATATTCCCTTTATTTGCCGTGCCGTCCATCAATAGAAGTGCCTATTACAAGTGTTTGCTATAAACCTTTAATAATCCCTTGGATACCAAGTAGTCTGCTACTTATTTTTATGGTAATTGACTCTGCATATAATCATAATGAATAATTTGTTGATTACTGTCAAACCAATGAAAAATAATCTATTGTTCCACTTGTTCCATGTAATTTCCAGCCTCTTCAGTATTTTGCTGCTATTTTATTAGAACCTGCTGTTTCTCGTTGCCATAAAACACCTCTCAGAAGTAGTTTTTCATTTTATTAAATTTATGGCGGCCAATTTGTGACGGCTAATAATTTTGTGTTCATATTATCTGTTCGCCAACTTTTTCGCTACAATTGTTCCCAATTACTAACAGAACACAACTTGTGCTTTAGGGTTTCTATGCAACTCATTCTAGAAAATGATTGGAAAAATCTTTGCTACAATTTGCTCTGGGGCCTATAAATAAATTCACACATCAGCCTCGTGCTCCGGTCCCCTTTGACTCCATAGATGACAGACACGCTGTTGCATTATGGGTTTGCTTTCCGTATTTAGTGTTAGGAGATGCCAAGCTTGGTATTAAATAGGCAATGAAATGATTAGTTTGGGTGGCATTTATATCTGAACATACATATGTCTGTAAACATTGAGGTAGACGGTTGCCATATTTGGTAACACTCCCTTTGGATGCACAAGCCAAGTCTTGCTCCTTACATTTCCTCTTCCAATAGTTGATTTTACAAAGTGTCATTCACTACCTGAAACATGTATTAGCGTGTTGAGAAGCTTTTCACAGGCTGTTGAGTTTGAAAAGCGTTCACTTTGTAGCGTATGTCTCCTGTCATCCAGCCCTATCTTATACAGGGGAATAACGCTTAGTGTGCCATTACCGATTAGGAAAATGTGAAATTCTGTTACATGGATATTATCGTAAAGGGTAGAGATAGCACATAGGGAGTCATTTACATTTAGTCAGGACACAAACCTGTTTGATTTATCTTAGAGGTTAATATATCAAGCAGCTGAATCTGCAGAGTTTTTGCAACTTTTTATTCTAAAGTCACAGAAAAGTCTCAAACTCTTTTACAATATCTCCAAAAGTTTTTCCTGGCATTTTTAGGCGCAGATACGATAATAGATAATAGATACGATAAATGCCCCCAATGTTCCCAGAACTTCTACAACTGTACTAATGGAGAGGAAATACAGAAATAAACAAGCTGTGCTTTGCGGAGACTGATCCCCGATGCTGACAGACGTGCTTGCACCACAATTAGTAAACCCCCCCCCCCCCCCGTTGTGTTCGGCACAATTGTGGCGTAGACACTTCTCAAATACCCATGCAAGCAGTTTGCACCTAAAAGAACATGCAAAATCTGCCATAAAAAAATCTACCTTAGTAAATGTGCCCCAATAGGTCTATTATCACTTATTATTACTAGAAATCCCCAGAGATCATGAAATCAAGAGACACCTGTTGGAATGAAGTGGTGGTTGCTCTTGCATGATCAGTAGGGAATCAAGTAGTGGACATTCACCTAAGACAAATGACAGCAAAATCTTGTCATCCTTTAGTTTTGCTTACACTGGATTAGACTGCAATCTAAAGCTGGCATTGAGCTACTAGGGTGTCCCTGGGGAAATAGGTTCCAAACTAGGTTGAGCACATCCCATTCATTTCAGGGCTTAGGTTGGTTTCACACAAATGAATGGGGGCATGCATACAGCCACATGCTGGAGAGAGATGTTCCCTTTCCATAGGGAGAAGTGCGGCATGGCTGTACTTATGGGGAAGGATAGAACAAGCTCTAGATTTTACCCTGATACTGTATGGCCCAAGCGCTGGGTGATCATCCATTAAAATAGATGGACATGCAACATCCTCCACCGGGCCTAGCCTTTTCTTGGGGCCTGGAAGCAGCCGGAGCCAAGAATACAAGAGTGGATAGCAGTTGTCACGGTGCTTGGTATGGGGACAGAAGGCTGTCCTACAGCCTGATGGAGTGTACAAGAAAAGAAGCTAAGCTTGAGAAGGTTTCTCCCTGGGGCAACCCCTGAGTGTCTGTACAACGTGTCCCTGGGTAATAGATGGGAAAGCCTGTGGTAGTAGACAGCCGTATCCAAGGATCAGATGGAGGCAACGTTGTGCAAATCAACTTACGGTTCTTTATTGAATAGCAAAAGCAGATAGCAGCCAAACAGCAGATTCAAATTCTGATTAGTGGAGTGGTAATGGAGAGTGGTGCGCAAGAATAGTGCACCAGCCTGATAGTAGATGCTGGCTGGGACAGTTGAGGTGGAGCTGTGTCCTTGGTTGTCTTCATAAATGGTAACAGGTTGAGTTGGAGTTTCACCAAGATCCTCTAATAGTTGGTTCAACCAAATTACTTCTTGACTGGCATGAGCTGCCAAAATGTATTCTGCCTCCAATTTGAATAAGGAACCACTTGTGGACTTTCAATCGCTTAAATCTCCAGCCCAGTCTGCGTCCACGTAGGCTGTGAGCTTTAGATCACCATTTACAGATATCTTTAGATTCATGTCTTGAGTTTGCTTCAGATATTGGAGGACTCTTTTAACAGCATTCCAGTCTCTTTGACGTGGCTTACTTACCCGTCTGCACAAAATGCCCATTGTCTTGGACTGATACAGTTTCCTCATTAGATAAAGCTTATTGCTGAGATTTGTTCTACTGTCAGTCCATCTGCAGCAAGCAAGGAAAGATGTCTGTGCTGTCTCTTCCTGTCTCAGGAACCTTAGTAAATGTTCCCCAATAGGTCTACTATCACTTATTATTACTAGAAATCCCCAGAGATCATGAAATCAAGAAACACCTGTTGGAATGAAGTGGTAGTTGCTCTTGCATGGTCAGTAGGGAATCAAGTAGTGGACATTCAATGAACAGACATCTATCACCTAAGACAAATCACAGCAAAATCTTGTCATCCTTTAGTTTTGCTTACACTGGATTGGACTTCAATATAAAGCTGGTATTGAGCTACTAGGGTGCCCCTGGGGAAATAGGTTCCAAACTAGGTTGAGCACATCCCATGCATACAGCCACATGCTGGAGAGAGATATTCCCTTTCCATAGGGAGAAGTGCGGCATGGCTGTACTTATGGGGAAGGATAGAACAAGCTCTAGATTTTACCCTGATACTGTATGGCCCGAGCGCTGGGTGATAAATCCATTAAAATAGATGGACATGCAACATCCTCCACTGGGGCCTAGCCTTTTCTTGGGGCCTAGAAGCAGCCGGAGCCAAGAATACCAGAGTGGCTGGCTGTTGTCACGGTGCTTGGTATGGGGACAGAAGGTTGTCCTACAGCCTTGTGAAGTGTACAAGAAAAGAAGCTGAGCCTGAGGAGGTTTCTCCCTGGGGCAACCCCTGAGTGTCTGTACAACGAGTCCCTGGGTAATGGATGGGAAAGCCTGTGGTAGTAGACAGTCGTATCCAGAGATCAGATGGAGGCAACATTGTGCAAATCAACTTACGGTTCTTTATTGAATAGCAGATAGCAGACGACAGGCCAAACAGCAGATTCAAATTCTGATTACTGGAGTGGTAATGGAGAGTGGTGCGCAAGAATAGTGCACCAGCCTGATAGTAGATGCTGGCTGGGACAGTTGAGGTGGAGCTGTGTCCAAACTGTGAAAGCTGCAGCTCTAGGGTTAGAGTCTAGAGTAAGAGTTCCTGGGATTGGTATCTGTGACAGCACTGAAGGTGTCCTGCACACAATGCGGCTCATTTACTAAGGGTCCGAACGCTGCACTTTGGTCGGGTTTCCCAAATATTTCCGATTCGTGCTGAATTGCCCCGGGATTTTGGCACACGCGATCGGATTTCACGCGACAGAAATCGGGGGGCGAGGGTGTCAGACAACCCGACGGATACGGAAAAACCGCAGAATTTTAAAAAGTTGTGTCGCAAGATCAGCACTTACATACACCAGGAAGAAGCAGGTGATCTCCGGTGGACCTCACCTTAGTGAATCCCGGCAGACCCAAATCATGGCCGGAGAATGCGCAGCTGGACTGGGTAAGTAAATGTGACCCAATCTCTCTCTCTTCGATCTCTCTTGACTCCTGAGACAGACTCTGAAGACAGACTGCTGACTCTGAAGACAGACCATGTGCTCCCACTGCACAGAGGTTTTATCTGACTCTGAAGACAGACCATGTGCTCCCACTGCACAGAGGTTTTATTCTCCCCCTGGTCAGGTGGTAGCACCTCTCCAATCACACTCCAGTTTACAATACAGCCACATAATTAGATAACTACTTACACTACTTACTTTAACTATTGCCTTTCCAGGCAGAATCTACAGCTGCAATTACACTATATTCTCCTAGCATTATCTAATGGGTGAGTTGCGCAGGCTCACCAGTGTAACGGGTCAAACAGACAACTGAACTAAAAGTCTCTATGGGAAGTGTCCGGACGGAGGAGTCTGTGGACCCTCTGGACTACCGCAGGAGATGGTATGAGGCCTGTGGTGGCACCCAAGGTACAGGGAAGTGCAGGAAACAGTCCAAGCCTGGGATGACAGCAGCAACACAGAGGAACACTGGTAACACTGGCACGGACTGCAGACACCGCTGGACTGGAACCCTGGGAGGAACAGCAGGAAGCATGAAGGCAAACTGAAGACTTGACACAGGATGGCAGGAGCACACGGAGGTACCCTGGTAACGCTGGAGAGGTCAAACAGACAACTGAACTAAAAGTCTCTATGGGAAGTGTCCGGACGGAGGAGTCTGTGGACCCTCTGGACTACCGCAGGAGATGGTATGAGGCCTGTGGTGGCACCCAAGGTACAGGGAAGTGCAGGAAACAGTCCAAGCCTGGGATGACAGCAGCAACACAGAGGAACACTGGTAACACTGGCACGGACTGCAGACACCGCTGGACTGGAACCCTGGGAGGAACAGCAGGAAGCATGAAGGCAAACTGAAGACTTGACACAGGATGGCAGGAGCACACGGAGGTACCCTGGTAACGCTGGAGACAGGACACACCATGAGTGTATGGGAACGCTGGAGACACACAGAAACACAGGAAAGGCTAATGGGCTTTCTCTTCCTCAGGAACGGCTTAAGGAAGCCTGGCATGGAAACCATAGGAGATCCTAGGAGAAGATCCGGCTGGGATAGAAGGGAGGTGCCGGATTATAAGGGCGAGCCGGATTAGCAGGAGCCAATCAGGAGGGCGCTGGCCCTTTAAGGCTTGAGAAGTCCACGCGCGTGCCCTCTAGTGGTGAGAGCATGTGACTGCAGGCAAGGAGGCTTGCGGCCTACATGCCGGGAGCCGGAGCACAGACAGGAGCCAGGAGAGGTAAGTGAGGGCAGGGAGACAGGGACCGGCAGGCAGCGGAGCACGGGTGTACCCGTGCACCAGTGACAACCAGATCCTGACATGGAGAGGGCGCTATTCACAACAACCACCTTGCCTATAATTTTGCAGGGGTGTTGCAGACATATTGCCCATTAAAACGCATGGGGCCTAAAACTATACCACAACAGTACGGTACAGGTTATACCACGAAATGGAGAACAATGGTAACCTGGAAAGGGTCTCAACTGGGGGAACTGGATCAGTGAGTACTCTTTTGTTATATTACCATGCTTATTTTAAGGCTGCTTTACACAAAAGTGTGAAAATGCCTTGATAAGCTCATTTTGCCTATTACTGCATGAGGCGGGTCATCAGTCCAAATACAAACAAGAAAATCACAGCTATCATATCTATGAGCAGTCTGCCTCCTTATATCTGGTAACTTACTACCACACCCCACAGAAACACAAGATTTGTTCTTCAATTCACACACAATTTTACAATAACCTCATTCTAGGACTTCCAGCTCTCCATTTACATGAAAAATCTCCTTACAAATGCTCAATGAAAACCTTCACTGGCTCATTAGAAATAATGGAATAACAAAGGACATATAGGGGGATATTTATCATACGCTGGTGCTTGTGCGCCAGCGTATGATTGCCCCGCCGCTGCAAATTTGCAGCCCGATACATGAAGAGGCTTCCGCCTCTTCATGTATCGGGCTGCCAGCAGCTGTCAGGGTATCCTGCCTGGCGTAGAAAGACACAGCCGGCGACTTTCACGTATGAAAAGTCGGCAGCAGCAGCGAGTGCCGGCAGCACGGGGACAGTAACGCCCGTGCCGGGCCCACTCCCGTCCCGGCCGTGCCCTCGCTCGGCTGGCCGCGCCCCCCCCCTCTTCCGCTAGCATTTGCGATTATTCAGGGCCTCTGCGCAACTGGCGGTGCGCAGAGGTCTCTAGATAAAATATCCCCCATAAGGTAGAAATTTCATATGCTTTTTTCCATTTTAGTGCTCGCTCATCTCTAGTAATGATATATGAGATATACTTCAGAGCTATCCATCTGACATGCTGGATACTATAGTGTAACTTTTACGGATCCAATATGTGCTATATAAACCAGCATGTGAGAGTATTTCCATCTCCTGGAATGTCTGCAGTCACTAGCAAAGAGTTTGCTACAGGTGAAATAAGCTTGTTGGAATGTACAAGCTGGAATTTCTGTGTCCATCCAGGTGTTTAGCTGACTGTTGGGTGCCTGGAGCAGAGAAATACAGCAAACTGAGGTGTAGGAGCATATCTTCCATAACTACATCTGCTTCTTTTATGAAAATGAAGAGACTTTCCTGAAATTGTTTATTACTGAGCAAAATACATTAATCATGTGACAATGTGTCTGTGGACACAAACCGTAAGATAAAAGTCCAAGGGGGTCATTTATCTTTATTTTTCTTCCTGCTTTTTCTGTCTTTTTGAGACATTGCAATCTTCTATTCCAGATGTGCCAATTTATAATTTCAAATTGTCTCAAATTTGTGACATTTTTTTTGTGCTAAAAAGCTCCAGATGCAACCATACTTAAGGAAAACTTAGAAAATGGAAAGAAGTGTTTTGAGACATTTGTGCGACTTTTTGGCAACATTTTTAACAAATGTCTTTTGTTAAAAAAAAATGCTCTCAACCCACCCACCCCCCACCCACCCCCCCCACCACCCCCCCCCCACCCCCCCCCAACCCACCCCCCCCCCCCCCCACCCCCCCCCACACCCACCCCCCCACCCCCCCCCACCCCCCACCCCCACACACCCACCCCCACAACAAACCAACCACACCACCAAACCACACCCCCACCCCCCCCCCCACACCACCCGCACCACCCCCCGCGCCACGCCCCCCCCCCCCCCCAACCCCCCCCCACCCCCCCCCCGCCCCACCCCCCCCCCCCCCCCCCACCCCCACCCTCCCCCCACCCCCCCCCCCCCACCCCCCCCCCCCCCCCCCCCCCCCAACACCAGACCCCCCCCCCCCCCACCCCCCCCCGCCCCACCACCCCCAGCCCCCCCCCCCCCCCCCCCCCCCGCCCAACCGCCTCCACACACTCACCCACACACCCCCCCCGCCCCCCCCCCCCAACCACCCCCCACTCCCCACAGCTCCCCCCACCACCCACCCCCCCCCGCCCCCCCAATCCCCGCTTCCCGCCCCCCCCCCCCCCCCCCCCCCCGCCCCCCCATGCGCGCCCTCCCCGCGCCATCACCCCCCACCCACCGCCCACCTCCCCTCCCGCACCCACCCCCACGCGCCCAATCCCGACCCCCAACCCCCCCCCCCCCCCTCCACCCCCAATCCCAGTTCACGCTCCCAACGTTTCCACACCCCCCCCCCCTCCCCCCCCCCACTCCACCAAACCCCCCCCTCCCACCCCCTCCCAACCCCTGGCCCCTCCCCCCTCCCACCCCAAACGGCCCGACCCGTTTCCCCCCCCGGCGCTCCCCCCTCCCTAGCACACTTCCCCCCTCAGCTAACCCCAACAGTCCACCAACCCCTCCCCCCCTCCATCCGCGTCCCCGACCTCCCCTGACCTCCGTCCCTCCGTCCATCCCTGCACGCACGCCAGTACGCTCCGACGCGCGACCCCACGCCCTCCCTCACTCCCTACACGAGACCCTCTCCTCTCACGCCTCCGACCTCCCGCCACCTGCCCCTAGCCGGCCCTTCCCTCCCCCAGTCCCGCCCTCCCTCCCCCTCCACCTACACGCCCTCTACGCCAACCGCCTCCTCCCCCCATCTTGGCCTCCCACGATCTCGCTCCCCCTGCCGCCACGCCGCCCCCTACTCCAAACACCGTCCCGGACCCCCACACACACGAACACCCCCACCCCACCCCTTCTCAGAGTCCCCCCACCACTCCCCGTGCCAGACCGACACACCCCCCCCAACACCTCGCCCCCCCTCCCCTCCCCCGCCACCACCCCACCCAAGGCCCTCCCCTCCGCCCTACCGTCCCCCCGTGCGTAACCCCTGGCACTCCGTCCGCCCCCCCCCCCCCCGCACCCCCACCCCCCCCCCCCCAGGGGTCACCTCCCTCCAATGTGTTTTGCACGGGCGCACGCCACTACCATCCTCGCCGCCCAGCTCACCCTGGCGCCTGAGTTCGCCCGCCCGCCCTCCCGCCACGACCGCCCGGACCCCTCCCCTCATCCCCCCCGCTCACACCCTCCCCTCCCCCCCATCACCCCCGCCGCCACAACGCTACCGCACCTCCCACCCCCCTTCCGCCCCCATCTCCTCAACCCTCACCCTCCTCCACCTCCGTCCTCTGTCCCCCCCCCCCCCCGGCCGTGCCCGCACTCTGCGCTCCCTCCCCTCTCTCTGTTCTGTCCCCGGCGCCTCCTCTTCAGCCTCTAGCCCGAAATCAAAACCCGCGTCTCCAACCCTCCCGCCCGCCACCTTCTTCTGCTTCGGTACATCCCCACGCCTTGCGTACCCCTACCCCCCTAACGCCCCGACGTCCTGCCTCCTTCCCCTCTATCCTCACCTGCCACCCTCCGCATCCAACCCGCGACCCCACAACCCCCCCGCAAGCTCCCGTATAAGAACAACCACCCCTACCCCGACACCGCCAGCGCCACCCCCGCCTGTCCCCGCGCACAGCGCACCGCCGCGCTCTCGGCACCGGCCAGTCCACCGTCCTTATCCCACCCCCCCTTGTCCCTCCCCCCCTCCGACCCACCTGCCTAGACACACTAGTCGCCCTCGCTCCGAGCCTCCATGCACCCTCCCCTCCCCCCCCCCCCCCCCCCCGCCCCCGCCCCCCCCCTCCACGCCTACCCCCCCACACGTCCCCCCCCCACAATCACCCCGCCCCCCGCCCCCCCCCCCCCGCCCTCTTCCCACCCCCACCCTACCTCCCACACTAGCCCACGCCCCCCCTCTTCCCTCCCCCATGCTCCCCACCCCCGTGCCCCCACCCACCCCCCACCCCCCTCCCCACACCCCCCCCCCCCCCCCCCCCACACTCCCCTTGCACGCTCACACACCCCCCCCACTCGACCCCCTCCCCCCCCCCTACCCCCCCCGCCGCGCCCCCCCCCTCCCCTCCCCCCTCCTCCCCTCCCCCTCCTCCCCACTCGCCCCACCCCCCCCCCACGCCACCCCCCCCCCCCCCCCCGCCTCACCCCCCCCCTCGTCCCCCCCCCCCCTCCTCTCCCCCCCCCCCCTCTCACTCCCTCCCACCCCCACCACCCCCCACTCAACGCTCTCCCTCCCCCCCACTCACCTTCCGCCCAACCAGTGCCCCCGCGACCCAACCTCCCCACTCACTCCCACCGCCACCACCCCCCCATACTCGCCCCCCACCTCCCCCAGGCCCCCCCCTCCTCACCCTCTCGCCCCGTCCCCGCCGCACGCCCGTCGCCCCCCCCCTCCCCCCCACTGTCCCCCCCCCCCGCCCCCCCTCCCTGAGCACACAACCCCCCCACCTCCCGCCAGTCGCAACCGCCACTCACACCTACGCGCTTCCCCCCCCAGCCACTCCACGCGCGCACCCCACAACGCCCGCCCCCCGCACCCCAAACCCGCGCCCCCCCCCTTCCGCCCCGTTCCCCCCCCCCCCCCCCCCGCTCCCCACTCACTAACCGCACCAAAGAAACTAACCCCTGCCCCCCCCCCCCCCCCCCCCCCCCCGCCCCTCTGCGGCCGCCTTCCACCCCCCCTCTCTCCCCCCCCCCCATCACCCACCCGCCCCTCCCCAAGCCTACCGCCCCCCCTCACCGTCGCTTCGATTGCCACGCCTTCTCCACCCATCATCCCCCACCCGATTCCCTCTCATTCTCCCCGCCTGCCACGGTCCCTGCTCGCCCACCTAACCCCTCCTGTCTTCCCCCACCGCCCCGCGCCTCCTGCGAGCTCAAACACTGCCCGCTTCTGCCCCCCCCCAACCGGACCCCCCCCATCCCGGCCCCCCTTAACCCCCCCAGCCAGCCCCCCCGGAGTGCTCGCGGTCTCCCCTTGACCCACCCCGAACCCCCCCGGAGTCTCCCCCCGCGGCCCCCCCGTCCACATTCCCTCCCCCCTCTAACCCCTCCCCCCGACCCCCCCTCCCCCCCAGCCTCGCCCAACCTACCCCCCCCCCTCCTCCGAGCGACGTTACCTGGCCCCCCTCCCCCCCCCACCCCCTGCTCCCCCCAGAGACCCCCTACCCCGCCTCCCACCCCCACCAACCCTCCGCCCCCCCCCCCACAACCCATACAGTCCCCCCCTCCCCCCCAGGCCTCCCTACCCCCATGAGTTTCCTCTCCACCCCCCCCTGGATACGCAGCCCCAGTCTCCCCCCACCCGCGCCCCCCGACCCTCCGCACCCACCTATCCCCCCCACCCCTCCCCTCTCAACCCTCCCGCCACCCCTGCCGGTTCCCGTCCCTCTGCCTCACGCGGCCCCTCTCTCGCCTCCCGCGGCCCCACAGCCGCCCTCGCGTCCCCCGATCCCCCTGGCCCCCCCCACCAGGACCACCCCCACCGCCACCGCCTCATCCTCCGGCCCCTTCCCCCCCCCCCCACCCCGTCCCCCCTTCCATTCCTGCTCGCGACACCCCCCTCCGCCCAGCCCCCCACCTCCCCGCCACACCCACCCACACCCTGCCACCACCCATACGCCCGCTCCCCACCCGTCCACGAACACTCGTCCCGCCACCTCCCCCCGTACCTCCCCCCAACGCGCCCCTCAATTGCACCGCGCCGGCAGTCACTCCTCCCGATCCTGGCCTGCTCCCGACCCACGACCCCCCCCGCCCCCCTCGACCCGCGCATTCCTCTCCTCCCACGCCCCTCCCCTTGCATGCCCTCGACTCTCACGGCCCGCGACCGCACCCCGCCATCCTCGTACCACATCCATCCACCCCCACCCCCCTAGCGCTTGCCGCGCCACCCCTACCCCCACACTACTATGCGCTCGCCACGCCCCGCCCGGACCGTGATCGGCATCGTCCCCCGCTACAGCCCACCCCTCACTCCCTTCGTACGTCATTCCTACCGCCCCCCACTGTTGGCTCCCCCCTCCCGCTCGCCCTCCCACACGCAAAAGTCTTCCCCCTCGCAGTCAACCCACCCCCCCCCACCACCCCCGTTCCCCCCGCGCCTCCGCCTCCCAGTCCGCCCACGCCGGCCCCACCCCTTCCCCCCCTGCCCGCGCCCCTTCTCCACGCGGACCGCCCCCCCCCCCCCCTGCTCCCGGCCGACTTTCAACGTGGCCGATCAAGCACCTGCGACGGTCCTACCGCCCCCGCCCCCCCCACCCTCTACTCGCGTTGCTCCCGACTCACCACGCGCCGAAAAACGCCCGGCCCTCCCCACACCCCCACCCCCATAGCCCGCGGTCCCCTCCACGCAGCACCCCCTAGCCCCCTCATACCATCCCACCCCCCTGCCCCCACCCTACCGGATGTCTCTCGCGTACTGGGCCCTCCCCCTCTCCCCCCCTCCCACCCCAAACCCCCCACTCTCTACACCCCACAATCCCCCCCTACCAAGTACCCCCTCCGCACCCCGCCCAGCCGGCACTTACCCCCTCCTGCGCTCCCTCCCCTCCTACCCCTTACCTCCCCCGGCCGATACACCGGGCGAGTCTCTCCCCCCCCCGTACCCACCCCGTCGGTCTCCGTTCCCCCCCACTGCGCCCCCCCCGATTCCCCCTCTCGAACATTGCCCTACCCCCCCATTGCGCCCCAACCTACACCCGCCCGACCCCGCATCGCCCCTCCCGTCAGCCTCCGAACCCACACCCCCCCTCCATACCCTCGCCCACGTCCCCCCCGCGCTCCCCACGGCTGTCCCCGGACACCTATTTCCCCTCCACCCCCGCAACCCTCCCCCCCGAAGCCCGCCTACCTCTGTCGAGTCCTATTCCCCCCCCCCCCCTGCCCGTCTGCCTCTCCCCCCGCTCCTCCCCCCCCCTTCCCCGCCCCTTGATCCCCCGGCTCCGCTCCTCATTTCCCCAGGTCTACTGATCCCCCCTCCTCACCCCTCATTGGGAGACCTGCCGTGTCAGTAGGTGGGATACCCTTTGGTGAAGGTTATTAGTGGACTGCTGGGAGCGGTCGCGGGACTTGGGTGGAGCTCCTGGGTATGGAAGTCGTGCGCACTGGTTTGGGGTGTGGGGGTCCATATTGAGTAGCCGAGCACGGAACCCCATCAACAACCGCAACAGGAAGTACAGGGAAGGTTGATGATGGATGAATCAAAGAATAAAAAGCTACACAAAAGGCACAATTTATGAGCTAAGCCATTTGTTGCCTTATGAAATCATATACAGAAGGTGAATGTTACATGCTAACTGTGATTTTCACTTTGAAGTTACATCAAAATCTAAGAGTAATTCCTTACATCATAATCATAACAGGACACATCTATTATTCGTGTATATACAGTGTGTTATTTTCACTTTGAAGTTACATCAAAATCTAAGAGTAATTCCTTACATCATAATCATAACAGGACACATCTATTATTCATGTATATACAGTGTGTTATCTGCTTAGGTACAAATCATTGAATCTATTCTTGTGAAAGGCCAAATCAAAGGTTTATTCTTTTTAATTCTTCCCTTGAAGTTGAAAGGGACAATAAGGGAAGAGGGAGACTTTTAAAGTCAGTGTGTGCCACAATCAGCACAAGGCACAAGAATTTACTTCAAAAATGTTATTATTATTATTATTATTATTATAAAACATAAAGAATAGTTAATGACATTTTTAGAAGAAAGCACTTTCAGAGGTTATTTAATTTTATTTGAAGTTGGAAACATAATATAAGAGAGTAAAGCTCTTTTTTTAACTTATGACTTGGGTTTCATAATGATACTGTTTTCTTCTAGTGGCCAGAACAAGTAACTACGGCTCAGCTTCCACCAAAACGATAAAGAAACAACATTCTGGGGGTCATTTATTAAGGGCCCGATTCGCGTTTTCCAGAGTGTTACCCGAATAATCTTCGTTTGTCGCGCCGCTTGTACTTAAATTGCCCCGGGAATTTTGGTCGCACGCGATCGGATTGTGGCGCATCGCGGCTGGCATGCGCGCGACGGAAATCGGGGGCGTGGCCGAACGAAAACCCGACGTATTCGGAAAAACCGCCGCATTTAAAAACGATTGAAATGTGTCGCATAAGGACCGCTTACCTTCACCTGGTCCAGCTCGGTGCATTCCGGCGCGATGAGTTTACTTTCACGCGGCAGCGCCACCTGGGGACGGCGGAAGAACTACCTTATTAAATCCCGGCCGGACCCGAATCCAGAGCGGAGAAGCCGCCGCTGGAACGCGAATGGACCGGGTAAGTAAATTTGCCCCTCTGTGTTTCTAGAGCTGAAGGCAGTTGATCAATGGGAGTCATGAATTTGGGACTCACGCTTATCTGATATTGAATATCTTTCCTATTCACGTGGTCAGTATGCAGAAGGCCTTTAATTATTGGAGGACTAACCTTTGAACCTAGCACAACATAGGCTGTAAGTAACTACAGTGAAAATCTCTAGAAGACGCCCATTTGAGAAGACACCCTCTCCAACAGGTTTTTTTCAGTTCCCATTTTTCCCCCATTATACGGAAGCTGCCCCCTATGAGCAGACCACCCCTTTAAAAGGCCAATTGTTGGTGTAAAATTGTGTGGTTTGCTCAAAAAGATTTTTTCTGTATCATAAAATAAAAATGCAACAAATAGTTGCATTGATAATTCCAATAATAATAAAACTGTTACAACTAAAAAATTGTTCCATAGGTTCTAATATTTAACTTGACCAAAACTCTTCTAGAGTTTACTTAGTAATTCTAGTGACATTTCTTGGGTACAATGTATAAAATAAGAATAAACAGACAAATCAGAAAAAAATGGCAAAATTAAGTCCTACCCTTAATAAGATGTATCCACTGCATAAGAATAGCCTTGTCAACAATTATTGTAGTTGGACAAAACTTATTTTCATTACAGTATCCTAGAAATATAAGACAATGAGGCATGAACATGACAGGGCAGACATTTAATTCGGTATATAAAGGGTGTTTATACTTTAGTTATTCACACTACCGTCAGGAAAAGTTACAGACAACTGCAGGAATCACAGCAAAGGCATCAAGAGCAGCAGTCTATGGCACCCTCAGGTCCCATTGTGCAATCTGCTACTCATCTGCTTATTTTATATTACAGACGTAAGATATGTAATAGATAGGACTAGAAGCCAACACTGCTATGGGTTACATTTTTACAGAAAAAGAAACAGATATAGATATATCTTTGCAGATGACCTGGATGGGACTTGCACCTATCACCCCAGCACTGCAAGGCTGTAGTGCTAACCACTGAGACACTGAACCAATCGGGCACATCTACTTCGAAATGTGGAAAATGCACTAAAAATGTTATTTTCCATATATAATGCTGAGTTCACTAATCTAATTCACTAAGAATGTGTGCCAGAAATCATGAATCTGTCACGTCCCCGCACTGGCCCGACAGAGATGCTTCCCCAACACCACGGCCCCTAATATGTGTTGTATGGAAGCCAGCGCAACACCACAAAGGGGTCGCGTGCAACACAATAGCAGAGCAGACACTTCTTCAATATCTGTGCAAGCAGTTTTAGCCTAGAAGAAGGTTCAAAGTCCGACAAAAGTGAGGAGCAAAGCCCTTCTCCCATCTCGCAACGGTTTCCTGAGAACATTTAGGAAATCTTAAACAGATTGTTAATCCTGCTTTATTTTATTATATTTGAGCATTTCTAATAGTTTGAATATGAGGTGCCTAGTGGCCAAATTATATGGATGCCATTAAGGACGTATGGGTGTGGTTACACTACAATACGGACTGCACAGGCAGGGTCGGTCACAATATGATGGGGAGCAGAGAAGGGGCCACAATAAGAGGTTGTGCAAAGAATGGGGCCCCAATAAGAGGGGGAGCAGGTTGAGGCCACAATGAGAGGGTGAGGGGGGAATTGTGCATTTTACAGTGTTAGTGCCAATAATCTGCGTATTACAGTGAGAGGGAATGGGGCAAGGGGCATCGCTTATTTTACAAAAACTTTTGTGTGTGCACCACTGTTTTTGTCCCTCTTTTTCCAACATAAAAGTTAGGGGGTATGGATCAGGGTAGGTGGTAGTGCTGTAGTATGGTGGCATTATAGTAGTGTAATAGGAGCTTGTCTAATCATCTGCAGTATGGGATAGGAGTTTGTGTCCACCTATGGAACGTCTAAGTGGTACAGTCCATGCATTGTATCATTCCTTGTGACAACATAAAGTCATCAGAAAATTATATTATCCTCAGAGGGAAACCATGAGACTATATGTCCAACTAAAAAGAGAGACCCCACGAATTGTCACCATTATCACACTGGCTTAGATAAATAATGAAAGGGAAAGTACTGACTTGCTCCAGTGAAAGTAATAATTTAGTAAGTACATTTTCAATGTAAAGAAAAATGTGCCATAGCAGCAATACATGAGTGAAAAACTCAAATCAGCTTAGCCTTGTCTGCGTACTCAATCGTTGGGCTGGATTTTCCATACTACATGTGACATTTATTCTGCCACACAGGACACAGACTACAGCCTCTCCTTACATCTGTATCTTGACAATTTGGAATTACACTTTAAACCTATTATTTCTGTTGCTGAATGTGAACGTGTGCAATGCATCATGGAAGATGTGGTTACCAGATCTATTGCTTAAAGGCTACAGAAATAATTCTCTTCACAAAAGCAAGTTAGAGCCTGTGTGCGACTGAACTCACTGTTCTGATAGAGACTACACTAAGTGGTGGTGGGAATGATTTAATAGGTGAGTTGGTGTTTTTCTTTAGGGGGTTTTCCAACATTTGGAAAAACTCTCAGAGACTAGCTAACTTATGTATGAAAATAGGGAAAAATGTATCCTCACATCCTCGTGGGCCCTTTGGTCCCTGTAAGGTCTCTGTGGTCTCCAGTCTTGTCGGACCACAAATACTGCCAAGCCAATTCCCATGTATTCAAATATGACATTCGAGGCCAGTGTTTAACTTATCTGTCATGTGACTGAGCCTAATAGTGTGATAGATATATCGCCTGCATCATTCATAAATCTGGAGCAGTATCAGTCTGTGTAGTATAACTCTTTGGTAAGCTGCACTCAAATATGCTTGGGCCACGGAAACAGAGCAATGTGCCACACAGATCTTATAGACCAAGCACAATGCTGTGGATGGGAGTTTGAGCATCATATAAAAAGATGATGCATGGAGAGTATGTCTGTAGCCCGGACACATCAGTGTAACAGTTGTTACAACAGCTATAAATAAAAATGACAGATAAATGAATAACTAAATGTATATAAATAGAAACCACAACCAAAATCAAGTAAAACATGAATTCATTATTGTAAACATGATAGCATGGATAACATAAAAAAAAAATCCCACGCATAAAGAATGGAAGGTTCTGTATTATTTATTGTAGGTACACTTCAAATATATGAAACAGAATCCAAAAAAATAGATCCTGAAAATCACACTGGGGGAAATTTATTAAGACTGGCATTTTAAATTCCTGTCTTAAAATTCCCCTTGCCAGTGCACTGGAGCTCATATCCAGCCTCTTAGTAGATATGTAGTAGAGAAACTCCTCCAGTTCGAACATGTAAACCATGTCTGATTTGGCAGAGATTTTTGCTATTGAAAAACCGGCAGGGAGTTTAAGCCCCTCAAAACCCCCTTTCTCCACCCTGACACACCAAACGTGATGTGTCGGAGAAGAAAGAAAACTAACAGGGAGGGGGAAATTTATATTCTCCCCCATTGTATTTTAAAAAATTAATCTGCATTTTAGTGCATAAAAAGCAAGAATTCTCAGACAGTTTTTCTTTAAGAAGGTCCTCCTACTCTGCAGTTCCTTACCTGTATAAATTATACCTGTCCACACAATCAATCAGTCACTCTCCAACCTCTTCACCATGGCAAAAACCAAAGAGCCGTTTAAGGAGCAACTGCAGCTACGACCACCCTCTGGTTTATCAAGAGGATGCATGGGAGGAGATCATTAAATTGAAATAGACTGAAATCAAACCTTTTTGAGGGAGAGGCAGGATGCATACAACTCCAAGAACACCCTCCCAACCGTGAATCTTAGGGGCTGAAACAGCATACTTGGAGAGTGCTTTTCTGCAGGGGACAGAATGGAGCTTATTTACCAAGGGTCGCGGATCAAATTTTGTTGGACTCTTCACGGTTTTCAGGATTTGTGCAGCATTGGACAGGTATTTAACCGGGGTTTGCACTGAGATTGTGTCGCACACGATCGGATTGTGTCGCAGCTGTGCTGGCTTCCATGCGACACAAATTAGGGGGCGTGCCATTGGACGATCTGACGGATTCGGACTGAGCGCGGGATTTAACTTTCAAATTGTGTCGCAAGACAATGCACTTACATGCACCTGGAGGAAGAAGGGGAACTCCGGCGGACCTGAGCGGTGAAGTGACACATTCAGGATACCGGGGCCACGATCTTAGTGAATCGCGTCACGATGCATAATCGTCGGACAATGCACTTTCGTGAACTCTGTGGGACCCGTTAAGTAAATGTGCCCCAATGACAACACCATGGTAAATGAAGGGTAAATGGGGCCATTTACCGCAAGATTTTGTAAAAAAAAACTGGCTGAGCAATGATCTGAAACAGCCGGGGCAACTAAAGAGCAGCTCCATATCATGTATTTCAAGGTCCTGGCCTCTACAGCCTCCAGGCATAAACCTAACTGAAAATCTTTGGCTGGTGCTGAAACTCAAAATTGCCCAGCAACAGCCCCCAAACCTGAAAAATCTGGAGAAGATCTGAATGGAGGAGTCAGATAAAATCCCTGCTGCAGTGTGTGCAAACTACAGAAATGTCTGACCTTGTTATTGCAAATAAAGGTTTGTGTCAAAAGTGATTTACTGCATTTTCTTTAAGATTATGTCTCTCACAGTTGAAGTGACCCACAGTAATAATGACAGACCACTCCTTTCTTTGTAGGTTTTAAAAAATGTTAAATAAACTACAATTGAGCCAGGATTTCGGGAAACAAGGAAATAAAAACTGTGTCCACATTGAGAGACAAAAATATAGTTGTGACTGTCAGAAAGTTTAGTTTCTTTCAGTCAGAACAGGGTAAAATAAAAAACCTGCGATTGCCTGAAAAAAACTGTTGCAATAATAGATCCCCTGATCCCCACTAATGAGTTCAACTAGAACTAATGACAAAAAGTGCTACAAAATCATGGCAGCCATTTAAATTCATTCACTGCCTTTATAACTTTCTCATGCTTACTCTGCCTGGTATTGAGCCCTTGTGGTATTCAACAAACACTCACTTGTGACCTATCATTCCAGTGCCAAAATTCACAGTTTGCATTCATTGACAAGTTGCTTTTAACCAAATGTTCTAGCTGGTAGATATTCCAGAGCTCGTTCTGCCAGAGAACACAGACGGAAATCATCCAGTTAATGTAGGTGATTATACGGTGCAGACTTGTAGAGGAGTAAAGAAATCTTTATTCTCAAAACTATTAAAATTGCTGAACTGAATAGAAAACCAATGACATGTTAGCTGATATGGCATCCTGAATAGTAAATCAGCCTTGAAAGCAGTGGCTGTTGCACCTAGGCCAAAATGTTATATATATATATATTTTTTTTTTTTTTGCGTAATGTAATTAAAGACATAACTAAAAAGACCACAATAAATGATAACCCCAACCACTCATTCTCCTCTACCATTAGGTCACAGATCCAGGTGTTGTGGTGGCCCCAGGTTATTGCACAGGTGTCCTGAACTGCAGAGTGACAATCTCCTTGTTGTGGTCATGATTCTTTCACTTTTTTCTGGCACAGATATTACTAACAGCTTAAGTCAGAAACCTATGTAACAATAGTTTCTGGAGATTTTTAGGTTTAGCATTTATTATAAATAAAACATTTTTTTGTAGTATAGTTCAATTAAATATTTAGCTACACATGTAAGATCCACTTAAATAATATTTTATCATTATTAGTATCCTTTAATTGAAGACTAAGGGCGGAATCTATGAAGTGCTGGTGCATATGCAGATACATTTAGGGGCTCTGGCCTACAGATTAAATCTTTGTCAGGCTGTGCCTTAGTTAATGCTCCGGTCTGGGCTATGTGCATCCCATTCCACTAAGCGCCTCAACATGTCAGACTCCATGCTACTTCCCACTTACTTGGAATAAGGGGGGAGACCGCAATTCCCGGCACACAGCTTTTCATGGCTTGAAAGCCAGGTTCGAAAGACAGTTGCTGGAGTATAGAAAGAAATAACATTAGTTTTCCCAGAGGCAAAATGAGACCAAAGATCTATACTGTACCAATGATTCATAGACCCTAACCATTCACCCTGCCTGGCTTGCTGCTCACATTAGAAAGGAGGAGGAGAAAAGGGAGATGTTTCCCAAATTTTTGGCCCCTGTTTATAAGGTACTGTAGCTACCTGAAGGATGAAAAGGAATCACGAATAGAATGGACCACAGAGAATCCTTCTCCGTAGGTGTCTGGGATCTGGGCCTGGCACATGGCGTGTAGCATTACATAAGACTGACCGATGAAAGGCCTTTCAGAGAGAGATCCTGAACTATAGCTCCTACAGATATTGAAAATGGCAGGTCGCACTTATAAGATACAGAACACCAACAGCTCATATACTTCTCTCATTGTGATCACCTAGAAGAAAAATTGGGATATTTAGATGTGTGCGACTACCACACTTTGAATTAACTCACAGTCCCTGACAAGTACACGGTCTCCAGAATTGATGAAGCTTTGGACTGCTTAAAGGGCTGCCAATAATTTTTTGTGATGGATCTTTGAAGTGGCTATTAGCAGATACTCATGAATTTGCGAAATCAGAAGAAGACCGCATTCATTTGTCTCATTGGGTTCCTCTTGTTCCAAAGAATGTCTCAAGGAGTTACAGATGCACCTGATACTTTTTAAAGGTGCATGGAAAAGGTGATAGGAGACATGAATTTTTGGGAGTTACTTGTTTACTTGAATGACCTGCTCATGTTTGGAGAAGCCCTAACGTAGAAGAACAAAGCCAGAGGTTCTTCAAGGTATTAGACCAATTAAATAAGGCTGAGCTAAAGTTATCTTTTAAAAAAATGCCGGTTCTTCCAGAGGGCCATGAAATGTGCAACACATTGGGGCAGATTTATCAAGCTGTCTGAAAGTAAGAATATTTCTAGTTGCCCATGGCAACCAATCACAGCTCCCCTTTAAAATATTCATGAGCAATGGTAAAAAAAAGAGCTGAGCTGTAATTGGGCAACTAAGAATATTCTGACTTTCAGACAGCTTGATAAATCTGCCCCATTGTCAGCAACAAAGGAATCTCTACAGACCCAACTAAATTGAAAGCTTTTTCAGCTGGTCCAAACCCATCAAGATGAGGGGGGGGGGTTAGGTACTTTCTAGAATTCTGTAAGTACCACAGATACCGCAGTATTCAAAGATTGCAAAGCTTCTAACTGCTCTCAGCCATAGATATCTTCCTCCCGGAAGGAACATGCATTTCATGAAGGCAGAAAAGAAGACCTTCTTCAAGGATAATTAACAATTTGGAGAGAGAGGTAAAAGTCCTGTGTAACAAACAACAAGCCATTCCTTTGTGGAATTTCATAGAACGCTCTACCACCTTTGTTTTACAAGTCGACAGGTGAACACAGAATTTCTGCCTCAACTGACCCAAAACAAAATGAAAAAGGATCAAAAAGAAGATCCTTCTGTGGGAGTGGTTTAATGGTCTGTTAAAAGAGAGGCTTGAAAACTGAGGGGTCTGTTTTGCTAGCTAGTTAGAGTTCCTAGTCATAAAAGTTGATCTGCTCTACCGTCAAAATGGAAAGGTTGTCATGAAAGGTTGACATTATGAACATGGGCAATATGGAGTTAAGAAAACAATTAGTCTTGTCACAGACAGATTTTAATAGCCAAGAATGGAAGCTGAAAATTGAGGGTTACTGCAAGTCACATGCATGATGTATCCTGAGGATAACTTTGTGAACTCGACTTAACTTCATATTTATTAATGCACCAAAGACCAGCAGACAATTTTGCTAAAACTCTGAGGGAAAAGTTGATAGTACATTACACATTGATCAAGGAAGAAACTGAGAGTCGACTTATTAAGGAGCTAAGTGTGAAATATGTGGGTTTAAGAAGTCTTTATCCACACCCTTTCACCCTCAAAGGGATTCTCAAACAGAAAGGTTCAACCACTCACTTGTCAACATATTGGGTGCCTTGGACTGCTGGAGCCATCAAATAAGACAGTTGGTCCATGCTTACAACTGCACCAAAAATGGTTACATTTCTTCCTCATATCTGGGAGAAAAGCTAGGTTACAACTAGATACGAGTTTTGGAATGTCACTGAGCCATTAATAAGGGAAAACCTATATGAAGTATGTTAAAGGAAGACTTGAAGAAGACTTACAGATTGGCTGATCAAGATTGTGGTCGAGCAAGAACATAAAACAAGATCCAATATGACCACAAAGTTCAAGAACAAATTCTGCAGCCAAGAGATAGGGTTCTCATTCGCCAACTGGGTCTTCAGGGAAAGCATACACTTGCCAGTCATTGGAGACCAGAACCCTATGTGAGTAGAAAAGCTGCATGGTGTTCCCGCTTACAGAGTCAAATCTGAGAATGGAGGTGGCATCATCAAGACCTATCATCACTATCATTTGTTGGGACAGAACATCATATTGCAATACAAGAAGACTGATTTCTGTCAGCCACATGAACTCCTAAAAGAAGTCCTTGTCATAGGTGAATGGTCAACCCTGAAAATACCGGAAGTGAATCCAGTGAAATGTGGGGGCTAGACTAGTGATGAACAGGAGATCATTCATAGATCAATGTTTTAAGGTTTCAACCAAGAAGAATGCAGTGCAGTTGCTTTCAATCTTTGACCACATCTTGGTAACTGTGGAACTTTGGAAAAATTGAGTCTTCAGGTGAAGAAGTAGCCATCATAAAACCGGAGCCTATAAGCTGGGGTTAGAGGAGGAGATTCCTGCAGTACACACTCATCCCAAAAGGGACATTGGGCCACCTATGATACTGATTAAAAATAAAATGGGTAATACTACTGAGTAATAAACCCCAACTTCACTGACAGTCTCAATATTTTCCTTCTATGTCATTGTGACCAAATGAATGGTTTTCTGGTAAAGGTGTTAGCCAGAATCCTTGAAAGGGGTTGGCACTTAACTTCATATTTTTGTAATGATTGTGAAAGTGTGGGGCCAGGATTTTAGGCAATATACATCTATTTAATGTTCTGCACCGCTTTCTTAATATGTATATTAAAGCATCCCATCTTTTACCTCATCAGCCAGACATTCCTGACCATAAAATGGCTGCAGATAGAGGGTTATGAGATCTTATCTGTTTATAAACAATGACCCTACCAGGACCTTGAACTTATATTTATAAATACTATCATAAGGTCCTGGCAGGGCGATTGTTCATGGATAGATAGAGACCACATAACAGTCCAACTGCAGTCATTTTATGGTCAGGAACGTCTGGCTGTTGAGGTAAAAGACAGGAGGCTTCACTTTTTAAATCAAGGAAGTGGTGCAGATGTATGTTGCCTAATATTCTTCCCTCCATACTTAAACACACATCAGAAAAAACATGAGGTAAAGAGGCCAACCTCTTTTGCATTTCAGGTGGTGAGTCTTCATGCCATGCTTATCCTTTTGCTTCCATTGACAAGGGTGAGAGTGTAGCCACTGCAGGGAGCATAATATGTAGAATGGACAAAGAATGTGAGGTAGGTTTAAGTGCAGCTCTTTTTCTCCATGAGAAGAGTGAACCGGTCCTGCCTGCGGCTCATTCCAGTATTTTAGCATACAAGGCATAAAAACTCACAATTCATTATGACAATTTGCCAGTTCTATACCCGGCATGCAGGGAATGAGGCAGGCCAGAGTGATACCCGGCATGCAGGGAATGAGGCAGGCCAGAGTGAAGATGTCTTAACTTCACCAAGGTCTATGCCAGAATCCTAGCACAGGTTATAGCTGAAATCTATGCCAGGTGTTACCTGGAGGTTATGGAACCTCTTAGTAAATCCAGCGAATCTCAATGAGCCAGTATTAATAGATTCTCCCCATTGAATGAATGATATGGGGGTATCATTAGTCAATTTAACACTGGTTTTATTTATGGTACTTACATTTCCTGATTTAAAGCCTTACTTTACCCTATAAATTGGCAGCTGGAATATATTTTTCAGTTTTTTCTTAATTTGTTTTAACTTTTTCTTTTGTTTTATTATTTCTATTTCCTAAATTCTTTATTTTTTTGCAGTTTATCAATTAAAAAAACAATATATCAAGCCAATTCTAACACTGCATCTACGTGTCAGCAACACAAACTGTACACGTAGTACGCTCAGTTGTATCTTACACTAACCCAACTGTACTGCCACAATGAGTCGTTTTCTAAAAGGACATTAAACAGTAAAACCTTTGTGTTTCTCTTCAGACCTGCAATCAGACCTGTGGAAGACTCTTCAAATGATCACACAGAAAGCCTTATTCTCATCTGCTTAAACTTCCTAAAATTAATTCACTACCCGAGTCCACGCAGCATAAAGGATTCATTCAGTGGCAGTGAGGGAAAGCTAAACTAAGACATTTCTGATTCCTTTAAAAAAAAAAACAGAACAAGGTTGTGCCAAAATATAGACTAGGATTATAAGCACTTATTTAGCAACGTAACCCAGACAGAAAATAACAGAGATCACAAATAATCTTAATTTGATGCAATTGCATATCCAGTTAGCTGCATTAGTTCCAGCTCCAACTTGACCTCCCACAAACTTGGAATTACGTTGAAGGAGATCCTCTTTACATCTAGAGGAGGTTTCTTACATGAAATAAAAAGGCCATACTACTCTAAAAATAATACCATATAAGTATTTAAAGTTCTTTGTGCAATTTTGTTTAATGGGGTTAACACCATCTGATCTGTGGATAAGATCACAGCAGAAGTAGCACCATAGTTTTTTGGCAAGGTTCTTTTGTATGTTTTCTCTACACAATGGCATTGTTGGTCACCAGGCTTTCCAAAAATATTTATTCTGGCCCATTCACCCAAGCACCGTATATACTCGTGTATAAGCCGAGTTTTTCAGCACAAAAAATGTGACTCGGCTTATACACGAGTCAAGAAAAAAATAAAAACCGTAATACTTACTCTCCGGTGTCCCGATCTTCAGCTCGGGTCCAGATCTTCAGCGCGAGGCTCCCGATCCTCGGCGCGGTACCAGGCGGTGGCTCCTCTTCTCTCTTCTGTAGCAGGCAGATCGCGTCCATGCGATCTCCCGGCGGGCGCACAATAAGATGCAGCGGTGTTGCGGCTGATGACGTCATCAGCCGCGACACTGCGGTATCATAGTGCGCGCCCGCCGGCAGATCGCATGGACGTGATCTGCCTGCTACAGAAGAGAGAAGAGGAGCCGCCGCCACCGCCTGGTACTGCGCCGAGGATCGGCACCTCGCGCTGAAGATCTGGACC